>JAXGGA010001221.1:0-163510 GCA_038373865.1 Uloborus plumipes | reverse complement strand
ACTTTTTTTAACACTAAAGGCAACTGCGAAGAAATTTACACGTAAAAGGAAGTAGTGTGGGGTCCATACCAGATTTTTTTCTTTAAAAAATGAACTGAACAAAACGCTCATAGAAACTAGCTAAATTTTACTGTACTGATCACAACCGTTTTTGTGGAAAGACTACCTATATACTAGGTATGGTATGTGAAGATTGTTCATGTTCATATAATTTTATTACATTACATGCATTTTATGACATATGTATTATCATTTCACAAATTTCCTTATCTGCCTACCCTCGACATTCTTCGACGGCATATATATATATATATATATATATATATATATATATATATATATATATATATATATATATATATACTCTGAAGTTAAAAATACAAGACAACGTGTCTACAAGTACAAATAAAAGGTTAAAATAGAGTTAGAAAACTCTAGCAGATAGCTATTTCGGGGCTATTATGAATGAAGCCCCATCATCAGTGCAAAAAGATGATATTTCACTGACACCAGTCAAGTGAACCAGGAATGGGAGAAACGTGAGGGTAAATAAACAGAACAGGAAGAGTAGGTACGCAGAAACTATTACGTCAAGGGTTGGACACGACAACTGCGCAACAAAGAATTACGTCACAGACGAAAAAGTTTTTAAATAAGAGATTTCCAAATGTTCGGGAAAGGAGGGGTGCTAGACAGATCATTGACAACTAAATCTGAATTTTTCCAGATATAATAGGATTCCCAAAAATCTAAATCAAAAATCGAAGAACAACTATGGATAATTTTTGCAGAGGAAAAATCAAAAATATGGCCACATGACCAACAATGTTGGGCAATGGAAGAGCGTTTGATTGCAAAATCCTTTCAGTTGCTTTTAACACAATTTAATTCGTCGTTTTCCATAAACAGAATTTACAATGTCTTCGCAATCTCAAACATCCTGTTCAGGTCTGATAGATGGGATATTTATAATATTTCATCTGTAAATAATATATAGGCGACACGAGTGTTGAAATTCTTTAAAACTGAAAATTGTGTTAAAAAACAGGATTTCAAACGCTCTTCCATTGCCCAACATTGTTGGTCATGTGGCCATATTTTTGATTTTTCCTCTGCAAAAATTATCCATAGTTGTTCTTCGATTTTTGATTTAGATTTTTGGGAATCCTATTATATCTGGAAAAATTCTGATTTAGTTGTCAATGATCAGTCTAGCACCCCTCCTTTTCCGAACATTTGGAAATCTCTTATTTAAAAACTTTTTCGTCTGTGACGTAATCTTTTGTTGCGCAGTTGTCGTGTCCAACCCTTGACGTAATAGTTTCTGCGTACCTACTCTTCCTGTTCTGTTTATTTACCCTCACGTTTCTCGCATTCCTGGTTCACTTGACTGGTGTCAGTGAAATATCATCTTTTTGCACTGATGATGGGGCTTCATTCATAATAGCCCCGAAATAGCTATCTGCTAGAGTTTTCTAACTCTATTTTAACCTTTTATTTGTACTTGTAGACACGTTGTCTTGTATTTTTAACTTCATCAATTGTACAAAGTTTTCGACTGCTTTTCTTACAAATATATACACTCTGTCAAGAAAAAATATATGCACCCATGAGAAATCGAGCCACAATCACGAAACACGGCAGGAACGTAAGCTGGTAAAAGATATGCAAATGATTAAAATTTCGACGCCAATGAGGCTAGGGCGAGCGCGCTACGCGCATATGAGATACGCAGGTGAGAGAGTTTAAAAGAATGATTACTCGTGCCTTAGGGTGATTCATACGAATTTGTCGACTTGAAAAGGTGGTTTTATGACTAGAGATGCCTTTGAGACCTAATCGGCGGCAATACGAACAGTTGTCGGACTTTGAGAGGGGGCGTATTGTAGGCCTCATAGAAGCAGGTTGGTCGAACAGGCGTATCGGCCGCCACCTCGGGCGGAGCGATATGATTGTTGCTCGGTGTAGGCGACAATGGATTACGGAAGGAAGAGTCTACCGTCGGGGAGGCTCAGGACGCCCCAGGAGCACAAATGAGCGCCAAGACCGCGCAATCAGAAGAGCGGCCATCTCCGCACCAACAACGTCGCTAGCGTCGATTCGACGTCATTTACCACCTTCCAGGTATCCTGTGGTAACAAGGGAAACCATTCGGCAACGACTGGCAGACGCGGGTTTGCGGAGCCGACGTCCATTAAGACGCTTACCACTGACCCCTCATCATAGGCAGTGTCGATTGGACTTTTGCCGGACCCGGGCAAACTGGAGTGTGACCGACTGGAGGCGTGTGATCTTCAGCGATGAATCCCGATTCAGTTTGAGTGCTGATGACCAACGCACACGCGTATGGAGGCGGAGAGGCCAGCGGTCCGATCCGGCATTTGTTATAGAACGTCACACAGCAATTCAACAAGGTGTGACAGTGTGGGGAGCGATTTGTTGGGATACACGATCACCTCTAGTCATTCTTCAAGGCACTATGACAGCTCGCAGTTACGTGGATGACATTTTAACGCCGGTTGTCTTGCCTATGCTATCCAGTCGCCTAGGTGCCATTTATCAGCAAGACAACGCTCGTCCACATACTGCACGGCTCTCCCAACAACGTCTTCAAGGATATGACGTACTCCCGTGGCCAGCCAGGTCACCAGACCTCTCGCTAATAGAGCACGTTTGGGACACACTTGGAAGGCAATTGCAACCGTCTCAAAACACTGGTGAATTAACTGCCCAGTTGCAAAGATTGTGGCATGATCTTCCACAGGGGACCATAGGTGACCTTATTGATTCGATGCCAAACCGTGTTTCGGCTTGTATTGCAGCCAGGGATGGCTTTACCACATACTATTTTGTAACCTTTTTTCTGTCATTATTTCTCATTAAAGCAACCTTTGGTTCTGAATTTGTAATCACTTGATTATCTTTTCATACACTATACACCTGTTGAGTTTCGTGATGATAGTTCGTTTATTTCTGGGTGCATACATTTTTTCTTAACAGAGTGTATATGGCTCACAGTATCCGACGCGCACACTAGTGTACAGATAATGATGATAAGAATATACTAAAAATATCACATTACAGAACATCTTAATTTTTCAATTTGACATAAACTGTACTGCAATGCTCGAAGAGTTCAGCATTATTCATTTCAAGGTAACAGAGTCTGTTCATATCTATAGTAGTATTACTACCAAAAGGTAGGTGTTTAGAAAAACTACTTTGTTAAAGTTGCATCTTATATCAAACATTTTATATCGATACTTCATACAAAAGTCGAAATATAACCAAAATCAACCTTTATTCAGCTTAATAATACTCCCAGATCCTAATCCGAAGAAGAACAAAGAGCAACAAATATCGCCTTTTCCTTTTTTCTTCCCTTTCCCTCGACCGAAGTTATAATGAGTTCTTTAACGAGGGCGTCTTTTCCCGATTTCTTCCCACTTTTCATCCATTATTATCCCTTTCTTTCTTTTCAAAGATAATAATTGTCATAAAAACACATACAGAACACAAATATGAAGTTAATACAGAGGATTGTAATTATTTATTTTCCTCTAAGAGCTGATTTCGGGAACCAGTTCGGATTAAATTAGAACTTTTCCCTTTTCCCCCACTTCCCCGTGAGTCCATATTTTTTATAGATTTCCTTTTCCCTAAACTTTTCCAAAGAACAGATATATTTTATCAAGTATCGCTCATTTCAATCAAAACTATTGGCTTAAAATGCTTCGTTAAAAATAATTTACAATCATACCGTTTTAACAATTCAGTCCCCTTCCAAACTTCATGTTATAATTACTTTTACATCCTTAAGTTAGGAGCAAAATTTACCAGAAGTCAATTTTCTTAAAGTAGGTTTTTCACAAATCTTTTTAAAGCAACTTTCGCCGACGGAACAATAGGAGACAATTAAAAAATAAAAAGAAGACACTATTTTTTCAAAAATACATATCCTCTATCTTTTGCGAATTTTTTCTGCTTAAATATGTATTTTTTCCTTCTAATTTTACTTTGGCAATAATATACAGTTGTTTAAATACATTTTAAATCTTAAAGTTACATAAGGAAAAAGTTTTAAACAACATTTTACCCATTAACTTAACACATTATACTCCTTTTTATAGATACATTTAAATATAGGGTATCTACTCCAATCGTATCCCAAAAGCTAATTTATAAACCATTAGTGATAAGCATATCGTTCCAATTAGAAAAAAATCTAAAAATTACGAAAAAAAAATTTTAAATCATGAAATTTGTGTCAACATTGAAAGAATTACAAAAGTTAACTTTTTATACAATCCCCCCACTCCTAGCAATTATGATTAGTTTAACATTCTTGACTAACATTTAAAACTAAAAAAAAATCACTCATCTACGACAAAATTGACCGAGTATGACGTTTTGAAAAATCTTGTACGATTTTATTACATCATCGAGAGACATCTTGAGGGTGGGTATGCGAATAGAGAAGTTTCAATACGTTAAATATTCCTACTTTGAGTACTAGATATTTTTAAAGGACAGACAAACACAAAAATTCACCATCGCCGAATTTTAAAACACAATGATTAATTTTTAACGATTTTTTAAAAACTCACGCGCAAAGAAAGATTGACGAAGGTCAACCGACCTGGGTGAGAAACGAAACCAGTGAAATGAGATAGCTGTAACTAAA
This sequence comes from Uloborus plumipes, assembly GCA_038373865.1. Taxonomy (NCBI): domain Eukaryota; kingdom Metazoa; phylum Arthropoda; class Arachnida; order Araneae; family Uloboridae; genus Uloborus; species Uloborus plumipes. The sequence continues at coordinate 158,826 of JAXGGA010001221.1, read as the reverse complement.
GCCTTCTGCCCACAAAAATCGTATTGCAGCTGTACTTTATTTTCACTGCGGAGTTCCCCCCCCCCCCCTTCCGCTATGAATTAGTTTATGTATATTACTCACTATAGAGATTGGATTCGTCAAAGGGCAATCCAATAACCTGCCACAAGTGCCAGCGATGATTGTTTTAAATTTTTTGCGGCAAAAACCATATTCAATTTTTTAGAAGGCATGATTTGGTGACTTTTGTCTGTTACGACAGCCCATAGGAACAGCGTTGTGAAAGAACCAAAAAATCTGTTTCCGCTCGATCCAATACACAAAGATTCTCGCTCTATTGATGGCTTGTGGTCGAAGAGTGAAAAATCTCGCCAAACATATGACGTCACCGTCGCTTGAACCTTCAAATCATTTAATAAAAAAATTATCGTTTCGGAATTTTTTTTCACCGATGATGTTCATGTATGTTGTTCTATTCATATAAAAATAAAATTACAAAGCTGAAAACTACCTTATTGACAAAGTGAGACTTGACAAGTGTTATATTAATTTTGATTCTTTAAATAAGGGGCATGTTATTAACCCTTTAACTGTCATGCCCGAGATAGTCTCGGGCACAGCTGGTTTTCGAAAATGTCACCCCCGAGTATTACTCGGGTTTTTTTTTTTTTTTTTTTGAGTGCATCGTATTGTTATACCCAAATATATATCGGGAGACGTTTATTTCGGCTTCATCTCTTTGTCAAACCCGACTGTTTCTCGGGTTTGTGCTTGGAAAAGTGTTAAAAATTAAAATAACTTGACAGTTAAAGCAAAGACTCTATAGCTTCGCGTAAGACTAGACACTTCAACACAAATCAGTGCTTTCATTTTTCGACCGCAGTCAGTGAAAGATTTGAAACGGGAAAAACCAACATTTAGGAGATCATTTGGCGAAACAATTTTAGTCAAAAGAGTTTTACCCGCTGTTGAGGCGATATGTCGCCAACGCGGTGGCGTCGCCTTACGATGGGCCATGTTGCTCGAAGAGGCCGAGAGTCTTGTCTTTTCAGACGGGGGGACATTTTGGGGGTCACGGGAGCATTTCAGCACGGGGGGGGGGGGAGTAAGTTTTTAGCGAAAGGCTGTTTATGCAGGTTGTGTTGATGAAATGGAGCGCGAGAAGAATAATAGAATAAGCCCCCGATGGCAACTTTAATTTCTCTCAAATATATGTAAGAATTTTGAAATCATGCTGTAAAATGGTGAATGAATTTAAATATTCAATCTATTTTTGAAAAGCAATTAAGCTGTGGTATTAACAAAAGGGGTCAGTAGAATCAGTTACAGGCGGCGCACTCGCATGTTTATGAATCCTGTTTTTTTTTTTTTTCTTCTTTTTCTTTGCTAGATTATTTCTTTCATTTTTTTATCTATTTTTTTATTCGTTTTTTAAAGCAAATGTTTTGATGTGCTTTGATCGTTATTGAAATTGTATTATTTTAAAGTTTTATTACGCGTTACTGGTGCTGACACGTCTTAGTAACTCGCAATAACAATTACCAGTGGATGTTTTTTATGCTATAGAGAGGTAGGGATGTAAACCGCAGCCTCTATCATTGGACCCTCAGAAAACTGAACCTTATGTCTTAGCTGTCCAAAAATGGAGAACTTCTGTCCGAGGATCTTATGTCCGCTGGACCTTCTGTCCCTCCCTCACACCTTTTGTGCGTGGACCTTCTCCCCGCAGACCTTTAGATTTGGACCTTGCAGTATTTCAATTAATAGGATCGGGAAACTAAGCGACTAGCACGGTTGATGGAGCGTCGTGCTTATGATGGGAACGGCGTTTAAGTTCGAATCCGGGGAGCGGAAAACCTTTCATTGGGTTTTTTTCTTCAGCACAATTCTGATCCATTTTTCCATTAATGCGTGATATAATCTCATTGCAAGATCCTGAGCTACAGATCTGTTGTTGTGAAAATCGGGAAACAAAACATTGATTTTAACTCAGCAAATCGTAATTTAAAATCTTATACAATAATATTTCTCTAGCCTGTTTTCTGTTACTATACGAGAACAATCAAATTCTATGATTTGCCCTTCATTTATGATTATCGTGCTGGCAATTGGCGAAAAATAGGTCCTCTGTCTATTTTTGTCAATATTTATTTATTTTTTTATTACACATAATTACAAGGAATAGCATAGGAAACCTGATATGCAATGGCGCGGTTGGATAGATTTTCTTTTCTTTTTACTTTCTTCTATATCTAATATATAGAAGAAAGTATTGGTTTCGTGAAAATTTTCGAATGTCGAATTTTGACGGATTTGCACGTTTTGAGGTGCGCTGAGTCCATTTCGACCATTTTTGGAAAATGTCTGTCTGTGTGTGTGTGTGTGTGTGTCTGTGTGTGAGTCTGTATGTGTGTGACCAGTTTTTGTGGCCGCGCTAGAGCAAAAACTACTGCATGAAATCGAACAAAAATTTTTGCACATATGTACCACCATGTGAACTGGTGCACCTGACTTTGTTTAGCGAATTCCTACAAGGGGGGTGGAGCAATCGCACGTGTTCTGCGCGGGAGTGAGTGCTATATCTCAGGAAGTAACCGGCGGAATCAAACTAAAATTGGTCCATAGGTAGACCCTACTGAGTACAGGTGCTGATTTAATTTATTTGTCAATATCTCCAAGGGGGGTGGAGCAATCGCACGTGTTCTGCGCGGGGGTGATTGCTATATCTCAGGAAGTAACCGGCGGAATCAAACAAAAATTGGTCCATAGGTAGACCCTATTGAGTACAGGTGCTGATTCAATTTGTTTGTCAATATCTTCAAGGGAGGTGGAGCAATCGCAAGTGTTCTGCGCGGGGGTGACTGCTATATCTCAGGAAGTAACCGGCGGAATCAAACGAAAATTGGTCCATAGGTAGACCCTATTGAGTACAGGTGCTGATTCAATTTGTGTGTCAATATCTCAAAGGGGGTGGAGCAATCAAAAGTGCTTATTTTGTCATTGCACCTACTGTATCTCGGGAAATATTGCTGCGATTTGAATGAAATTTGGAATAACACTAACCCAATATGGAAGCAAGCATCGATTAAATTTTGGCGCCAATCGCCACAGGGGGAGGGTGGGGTGATTTTTGCGCTTAGTCAACAATGCGAAAAATTAATTCATTAAAAAATCGCTTTCACGCTATTTAATTATCAAAACAGCTGAAAACTTTCAATGATTTGAAATTTTTAACTGTTGCCAATTTCTTTTTACTAACAAATAAAATGTTTGCAATTTATCTAAACAAGGCTTTTGCAATGATTTCCAATTTCGCTCATTGATTCTGCATTTGCAGGGTTATTACGATAATTGGGAAATTGGAACTGTCTCCAATTACTCGGGCGAGTACGTATTTTATTTTGTAACCGGAATTCATAAGATAGATATAGAAGAAAGTTTCGTGACGGCCACGACAGCTAGTTTTGTTTCCACATTATGTTTCGTAAAACTACAAAAGTATTTTCTCATTCAGCAAAAAAAAAAAACAGTTTGTTTCACACCTGTTTTTTTTTTTACGGGGGGGGAGGGGGCTTTTTTCCAAAAAATTACCAGAAAAATCGAATTTTTAATTACTGCTCTCAAGCTCGGAAACTTCGCGCGGGTGAGCTATCATTGAATTGATGCTTGACTTGATATTGGCCCATTTTACGACGGCAACAAAAGTTTAAAAAGCTCAATTGCAAAAAATAATAATAACAATAATAATAAGCCCCCTCCTTGTGACAGGGCAGCCACCATGCTCGAAAAATACCAGTTTTTCCTTCACATGTTCTAAGCAGCTATGTCTTGGACTTAGGGCTCGACCATATGCGTAAAAGGATAGCTCTGTATTTTTATGAGTATATAATATTAAGAGGTAAAAACTACACAAGTGTAATTCCACGAAATACAATTATTTTGTCCAGCACGAGATGCCTTCACGCACGTCATACTTTTCATTAAGAATAATAAGTTAAAAAAATAATAAAAACAATTTGTCACTTAAGAAATCACCAACTTATTTTGTCATTACCTTTTTAAATTAAATATATAAACTTTCTCGCGCGAAACAGACTGGCTAGTTTTTCGTAAAAGGAGCTGCACATATTTTTTGTTTTCAACTGTTAAAATTATTATTTCTCATTAAACCAGGCATGTTGGAACCTGCAATTTTTTTCATCATTGTTGCATTAATAGAGCAAAAATATTTAATAATTCATACAGCATATTACAAGTAGTCGACTTTTGATGTCCCGTACGTGACAAATGCAAATGAATAAAAAAATTAACTAACAAAATTATTTAATAAACATATAACTGTATTAGGGGTATATTTTTATCAGATGTAAAGATTTAAAAAAGCTTTCTCCTGTTTCATTTAAATATTAAGTTCTTTAACAAAGTGTCGTTCTAATAATAGCGCCTGATTGTCCCGTATGTGACCCTAGAATGGTTCAGAAACGTCTTCGCGTAATGTTAAACAGTTTACAAGTACTAGTAAAAACATTAGTTTTATAGTAAAATTTCATGAATACTTTTCTTTTGATTCATTTATGAATTCAATTTCTTAACAAATATAATTGATTAAGCAAAATGCGTGAGCTGATGCGTGATTTAAGCAACGATGCGTTAAAATACGCATCATTGCTTCGAATATATATCTTCTTTCCTTTCAAAATTTTTTTCAATTTAAAGAGGCCCAGTAATATTATTTACCATTTACGTATATCTAAATACTTCTTAGTAGAGATGGAACGAAGCTTCGGCCGAGCCGAAGCTTCGGCCATTTTGCCGAAGCTTCGGTCTGGCCGAAGCATGAGTTATGATTCGGCCGCTTCGGCCGCTTCGGCTGCTTCGGCCTGAAATTTATGCAGCAAATTTTCTGTTACAATCTATATACATAAAAGACTACTTTTGAAAACGTATGTCCGGGGTAATCTTCCAAACTACTGAACCGATTTTAACCATTTTTTCACCGTAGATAGCTGCAGTAACAGGGAGCAGGATAAGATATAATTTATTTCTAAAAAGCTTAGTTTAAAAAAGTTATTATGGAAAACAGTTAATTTTATGTCATTTCCCCATTAAATGATTAAATTTTCAACCCATTGTTGCAAAAATTTGGTGCCATGCAGCAACAATATTGATTGTAATCATATTGAAAATTTTGAACCAAGGCTTCTCTGGAGTAAGTATGGAATTTATTGCCTTCTAATGATTTTTATATTTATCTGAGCCAACAATCGCTAACGGGTGAAATAAAAAAAAAAATTGATTTTGGCAATAGTTAGAGACTAGAAAGTGTTTATAGTCAAAAAAATTTCTAAATTAGGTACATAAGATGTTTTCACCTCACCAATGTTGTCACGAGGATAGAAACTAATAATGGGACTTATTTAACGAGCAATATTTAGAAATGGTTAATTTCAGTGCGATTGATACTGTAAATATATATTTATTTCAATATACCAATCTTATAACATTTCCTATTTACTCAAACATTATTTGTAGCTTGCTATTTTTTTTTTGGCTTGCATTATTTTTTTTATAGTTTATCCATAACATAGCCATTGTTTACAGAAGTATCCATTATGTTTATAGATATGCACTTTAGTGTTGGGAAATTTATGAATGAGTTTCACTAAACCACCTACACCCACAGAAACCCGGGCAGGGCCGGGTACCAGGCTAGTTATTATCATATAAGATAGTCTTTTCAACTCAAAATTCTTCCTCATGATAAAGCATAATAGAAATTTATATTCAATTAAAAATATGTGCGTATTGAACATTTGAAGCCAGAATGCATTCAATAATTAATAAAATATTTATTAACAATATGTTCGTTTAAATATTACATTTCGTTATATTTGTTCAAAAAAACTTTAGTTTTAAAATAATAGCTATATAAATATTCTGCATTGAGTATTTTTCAATGATTTCTAGCTTTGAAACTTTGAACAATGGTAATGGTTCTTATGTGTACAAGGGCAGATGTGCAACTATTATGCATCCTGAAATACTTTTTTTTTTAATTTTATATTTTTTGAAATTTATAGGTACACAATTTCAGTTTTTTTAAAGAGATGCATTAATCTATCAACATATATTAACTTATTATGTATTTCATTGATCAAGATTCTAAACAACAAAATCAGGATATAGTAAAACAAATAAGTAATAGTTAATACATAACCTAAAGCTGCATCTTATTTATTTATTTTTGTATAAATCAAAATATGAGGAAGTGGTCCAGTCTATTAGTAGCACACATCCACCCAAGATCCGCATTTTTTTAAGTATTTATAATTATAAAAGAATCAATTCTGATTAGTTGATTAACTTTAAAAAAGATTCGTTATTTATTCTTGAATTAATAGAATAATACCTGCTCATTTGTCACACAACTTAGAATTATGATGCAAAAAAAACAATGTCTCAGCATTTTTAGGCAGAATCCTGCTTCTTTTCTTCTCGTATACATTACCAGCTTCGAAAAATGTTCTTTCACTGTATACACTGCTACCTGGAGCAGATAAGTAGCGTTTGGCCAATTCTGATAATCCTGGAAAAATTGTCTTATTTTCCATCCACCAATTCAGTGGGCAATTTTTCCTATTTAAGAGTGGCTTGTTCATGTACAGTTCTAGCTCTTTTTCGTTAGGCAACGAAAGTTCTATTACTTGTGATTCATTGCTTGTAATTTCCAAAACTTAACCTTGGAATGAATAGTTTCTTTGAACTTGTGACATTATTAAATAATCCTCTTAAAATAAATACCAAATGAAAGCCAAGTAAAAAAGAATGCATGATACTATTTTTTCGAATTCACCAAAAACTGAAGCATTTTGCATTAAGAATATTAAGATATTTATAATATATAACACAACGTAAATAGTAGTAGATTGGGTCGTTCTATTGTATAATACATGATCATATCAGTTGTTTTATTATAAAACATCAACTGAACTGCAGACTGAGCTTTTCATGTTCCAAGTAGAGCTTCCTACTACTAATTTGCAATACAAAAACAGTAATGTCGTCTTTTCTTGTACTAGCAGTACAAAGCAAAACAAAACAAGATCACTTTTAATTAGTGAAATTAATTTAAGAATGACTCAGTAAGCTGAAAATGTTGCGTAATACTAAGAACATTAAAATAAAAACAACCAAAATAAAAATAAACTTTAATTAATGAAATCAATTTAAGAATGCTACAGTAAGCTGAAAATATTGTGTAACGCTAAGAATTAAGAATATTAAAACATATGGAGAAAAGTATAAAACTCTACGCATTTATTATGCATTTAATCCAAAAACTTCAATGTGTGCGCCAGCCGAAGCTTCGGTATTCGGCGCTTCGGCCAAATGCCGCTTCGTTCCATCTCTACTTCTTAGTTTTAACTTTCAACCAATATCTGAACTATATACTCCAATATTTGAACTATTTTTGGATCGTTGGCCCGCCTCGCTTTCAAAAATTTTCAATTTGGCCCCCGAGTAAAAAAGGTTGGAGACCCCTGGTGTAAAGAAAATAAATGTTTTTGGAGATGTTCATACATGCAAGAGATACTTAATTCTCTCCCTTTTATTTTTTTTTTCTTTTTTAACACTCCATTTTTTCCCTCCCGGACAAAATTAAGCAAAAAAAAACTTGAAATACATTATAGTGCAGCAGATATATGACAAAAACTAATGGAATTAAGCCTTTATTGATAGAAGCATATAACTTGGGATGGGCATACTATATATATTAACGAGTAATTCTGGATACGCGGCCATCTGAGATTTCGAATATTTCAGTAATGGCGGACGTTCGAAATTGCGGCCTCTGAATACATATTATGTGCTTCTTTGTTTCGTTATTCACAATGTTAATAGCGTAGCATTCTAGCATATTACATTACATTACACTCCAGATTCCCATATTTCAGTAATGGCGGACATTCAAAATGGCTGCTCTTGAATGTATCTGAGAAACTCCATTGTTTTTAACCCCCGACGCAACAAGAAAGGTGGTTATAAGTTTGGCGTGTCTGACGAGCTGTGTATCTGTCGATCTCTGTATCTGTGTGTGGCACTCTAGCGATTAAACTGATGGACCGATTTTGAAAAAAAAAAAAGTATTGAGAGAAATCAATTAAAAACTTTTAAACTATTTTTTGCGATTTTTGAAATGAAAACATACTTGAAAATTTAGAAGAATAGTACCAAAAGAAGGAAAAAAAAACCTGCTGATGATAGAATGTGTTTGGAACTTCCATATCATACAGAACTCGAAATATGAAGTTTTTTTACCAAATGTGGCTCAGCCTTAAATTAACACGATTGAAAACCGATGTCATTGTTAGACGGCAAGGAAAGAAAACTAACTCCTTTAAAATGTTTATTTGTTGTCAGTTTCTATTTGTTAACAATTAAATATACTTGCAATTGATATTAGTATAGGAATTTTAAAATGAGTTCCAATCTTCCCTCTTTTTTTCTCTGCTTTTACGATAATAAAATTTTACTGGCTTTGATTGATTTACATTTTAGTAGAACTTTTATCCTTTCATTGTATTTTTAATCGTCAATTTCTTTCGGAATGGATGTTGCAAGTGGTCATTTTCTGTGTATCTCACTTTAAAAGACTTCGCTCTGGTGGTTTCGAATGATTTTAAGCGTATTTTAATGAGATGGAATGGACCTCTTTTTGGTAAATGAAGTTCTGACTGATAGTTGTCGTCACTATATTAGGATTTTCTCACTGCTTCATAGAATATACTTGGAATGTAGGTAAGATTATGTGTGTATATTTTAATTAACGAAACAAAGTCATTATTTTACTTTTGTAGACGGATGGGAAATTTACATGCGCTCGCATGGCTTCTTTTTTTTAGAAACTTTATTGCACGAGCACAGCCGTGATGGTACAGCTAGTTAAAGAATAAAGCAACAAGAAGTTACCTACTACAACAATAATTTTAAAATACAAGTTTAAAGCACTAAAAGAACAATAAAAAAATGTATTTACTTGTTCCGGGATGACAAGAAAACCTCTTTAAACTAGCTGTCGTGGCCGTCACGAAACTTTCTTCTATATCTATCTTATGAATTCCAGTTACAAAATAAAATACGTACTCGCCCGAATAATTGGAAACAGCACCAATTTCCCAATTATCGTAATAACCCTGCAAATGCAGAATCAATGAGCGAAATTGGAAATCATTACAAAAGCCTTGTTTAGATTAATTGCAAACATTTTATTTGTTAGTCAAAAGAAATTGGCAACAGTTAAAAATTTCAAATCATTGAAAGTTTTCAGCTGTTTTGATAATTAAATAGCGTGAAAGCGATTTTTTAATGAATTAATTTTTCGCATTGTTGACTAAGCGCAAAAATCACCCCACCCTCCCCCTGGGGAGATTGGCGCTAAAATTTATTCGATGCCTGTTTCCATATTGGGTTAGTGTTATTCCAAATTTCATTCAAATCGCAGCAATATTTCCCGAGATACAGTAGGTGCAATGACAAAATAAGCACTTTTGATTGCTCCACCCCCCTTTGAGATATGGACACACAAATTAAATCAGCACCTATACTCAGTAGGGTCTACCTATGGACCAATTTTCGTTTGATTCCGCCGGTTACTTCCTGAGATATAGCAATCAACCCCGCGCAGAACACGTGCGATTGCTCCACCCCCCTTCGAGATATTGACAAACAAATTAAATCAACACCTGTACTCAGTAGGGTCTACCTATGGACCAATTTTTGTTTGATTCTGCCGGTTACTTCCTGAGATATAGCAATCACCCTCGCGCAGAACACGTGCGATTGCTCCACCCCCCTTCAAGATATTGACAAACAAATTGAATCAGCACCTGTACTCAGTAGGGTCTACCTATATACTAATTTTCGTTTAATTCCGCCGGTTACTTTCTGAGATATAGCAATCACCCCCGCGCAGATCACGTGCGATTGCTCCTCCCCCCTTGGAGGAATTCGCTAAAAAAAAGTCAGGTGCACCAGTTCACATGGTGGTACATATGTGCAAAAATTTTTGTTCGATTTCATGCAGTAGTTTTTGCTCTAGCGCGGCCACAAAAACTGGTCACACACATACAGACTCACACACAGACAGACAGACACACAGACAGACACACAGACAGACATTTTCCAAAAATGGTCGAAATGGACTCAGCGCACCTCAAAACGTGCAAATCCGTCAAAATTCGACATTCGAAAATTTTCACGAAACCAATACTTTCTTCTATATATTAGATATAGAAGAAAGTAAAAAGGAAAAAACATGTGAGATGAGTAAGCTTGATGGTGATAATTGTTATAATTAAAATATTAGGACAAAATAAGGGGTGGGAGTATAAAATAAACGTGGAAGTAATATTTAAACAGCTTTTCTCATCTGAATTTTGTATCCAGAAACAAAGCACACACATCGTTTGCATTCAAGATGAGTCCCTTGTAAACCTCCAAAATACGTGTATGCAATGTTTTATTTGATTTCCGTTTGCAACGTTTTTTGTTATTTATTTTTTTTTCTTTTAACTTTAAGGAACACTTGCACACTTCTGTACAAAACTCAAATTACATTTATAATTCAAGTTTTGTACAGAAAGAAAAAAAAATCAACTCTTAAAATTCATAGCTTTATCCTGCAGTAAAAATTTTGTTGTCTTTAACAATATTTGATTTTTACAACTACGCGGTATTGACAGAGTACCTGATGGAAACAGCCAAATACGGAGTATTTCCCGAGTACTCGATACGACACAAATAAAGTTATAAACTTGTACTGATAAAACTACTTACGTAGGATTATTAATCAGTACAGGCGTTTACTGTTTTGGTGTGTAACGGTTATTCCCGTTTTAATGTAATGAAGTAAAATGGTGGGAAAGTTTTTTTTTTTTTTTCCGCTGTCCGCTCACTTGTTGAAGAGTGGATCGTTGTAATCTCCCTTTTTATCGCAATGGCTGGACCATAAAATCTCTCAGACAAAGTGTAGGGAGAGAGAGCTGCGGGCGCACATTTGACGATTCGACATTGGGTGGTAATTAGTTTCCTCCCCCCACCCACCGCTCTGCTTGGTGCCTCAACCTACGTTCTCTTTTTCTTGGAATTCTGAGGGAAAAGCTTGGCAACCCTGACGCCAATTCCAAGAAACTAGAATTTTATCTTGGCGTTCAATTTGACCTGCTCAGCTGTGAATGAAAGTTTTTTGCAGTACCATCTTTCACTTTCCTCTGCAGTTGTTTTCATCGCTGTACTTCAAAACTGGTTGCGAAGTGTCCAATCTTTCCCTTTAGAGTATCTTTGGTTAAAGGGTTAATGGCCGAAAAGACTCGGTAACTACTAATTTTGAGCTCAAAAGTTATTTGTGATTAGCTCCAATCATTTATGTTCATATAATCAATCGCTCTCTGTGATTGGTTGACTAACGTGAATGATGAAATGAACTTGATTGACTTACTTAACGTGAATGCGTGATTGAAGGTGACTGATGAATTAATGTAAGTGATTGATGTAAGGCAGAGGTTCCAAAGTCCAAAGCTCCCATGCCCCCCCCCCTCCCTGAACCTTCCCAGCAAGCAAAATATCTTGCCTCAGGATTGCATAAAGGTTAACGCGTCGGCAAATATCACCTTGCCTAAATGCTGCCTGAATAATGTTATGTTACTTTCTAAGAGCTGTCATCGACTTGCCCCAATGTTGACTGTCAAGGTTTATGCAGCCTAATATCAGTCGAGTTACAAGGTGGGCTCTGCCTTTGAAGCATCAAAATGCTGGCATAACAGTGTGAAATCAATCTGCATGCAAGAAGTGGTAGCTATTGTAATCTTGCATACATATTATCTTGACATTAAAATGGCAGGATACATTGATATAACAGTGTGAAATTAGTCTGTATGCAAGGTGCAATTGCTTGCAAGGTCTTTCTTTCTTTTTTTTTTTTTTTTTTGTGTGTTATTTTCGCTTCAAATTCACGAAGTAAATTTCATTCTTTAACTATTCGTTTCATTCTTCAAGCAAATTGTTTTTTAGCTTAGAATATTTTTAAGCTGACACATGATTGGAAAGTCACATAGAGATATTTGCTTTCGTTCGATTTGCAATTTATTTGCGGATAATGAAAATTACTTCATTGATTTTAGAATAAACTTTACATATTAAAATTCATAGACTTCTTATATAGTGGCAAAAACATAGTTAGATTTTTTATTATTTATTTATTTTATTATTATTATTATTATTATTATTATTTTGCTTAACAGAATGAGTCGCACTATTAAAAATACAATGCAATATTTTATTTATTTAAAAATGTATGCTTCTTTTCGAATTATTAATACATAAAATGCCTGGTTAAAATTATGGAGAAATATTAATAAATATCGCAGATAATAAACAAAAAAATCTAAGTCCATTTCTGAGTGGATGTCAGCTTAAAAAATACACTTAGACAAAAAACTAATTTATTTTCAAGAATAACATAAATAGTTATTGAATAAAATTAAACTTACTAGCGAGCTTGAAGTCATTTTATGGTAAAACCGTCACTGCGTATAATCCCTTGTCTGCTTTGTTTAAGAACGAAAAACTTTATTTTTGCCCATTTCTGCCATTGATCGCGATATTTATTGTGTATAGCACTTGTTAAATAAAGGCAGTTAAGAATGATTCAAATAATTTCTAACACAATCATATTCCACGCTTAAGCAAACAGATTTTTAACGAAGCCAAACTGCGCTACCACGTGCAAGCTAACTCGCTCTAATGTTCTTGATAACGCCGAAGAAAAAAACCCACGATACAAGAAACTAGGAATGCTGGGAATAACAGTCCGAGCATGCGTATCTTTCAACAAAGATCCAGGTGGGTCGGGAGCATGGGTCTTTGTTTGCTAATGACCCTGACGGCAACAGCATGAAACCAGTGTTTCTCAACTGCTCCTTTTGAAACCTGACGCTGACAACATGTATGCAGTCTTAATATTGCAGGAGAAAATCAGTATGGATATTGAAAGATGAATATAATCTTGCACACGTGCTGTTTTTGCAATAAATACTTTTTAATCTTTATACAGTCTGTATGCAGTAATTTAAATTCACTACTGACGCCATCAGTACATTATCAAGATCTGTCAAGGCTGATGCAAGAAATTTTGCTTGTAGGGTTAGATCATTTAGACATAGATAAGGCAAGTAGGCGTGGTAGTTGAGGCAGGGATCTTCGCGGGAGAACCACGTGACTTATACAAATACAAATACAAATGTGACGACCAGCAGCAGGCTCTGGGCCCAACTGGGCTGGTTCTAGTCAAATTAAAGACCCCAATGAAAATCAATGGCCCTCTTAAAGCTATCTACTCCATTGCTCCTTACCGCCTCTTCCGGTAAACTGTTCCAAGTTCCCACTACCCTGCTAAAATAGTAATTTTTTCGAATTTCCAGATTAGCCTGAGATTTGAACAGCTTAAAACAATGACCCCTTGTCCTGCTTTCTGTGCAAAAATCTAACCCTGCAACATCATTCGTTTAGATAAATTTAAATAACTGAATCATGTCCCCTCTGGTTCTCCTTTGCTCAAGACTATACATGTTAAGCATTCTAAGTCTGGAATCATAGTCTAAATTAGAAAATCCGTTTACTAACCTTGTAGCCCTTCTTTGTGCCCTTTCCAATAAATTAATATCTTTCTTCAGATAAGGAGACCAAAACTGAACAAGACTTAGACCTCCAAGGAAGAGTTTTTCGTATTGCTGCGTTGATTCTCGTAGAGATTTTAAGAGTCGTCAATTTCAATTTTTTACCTTATGCCAGAAATGTTTTGGCACAATTATTTTCCATCTTTTGCAAGTGTATAGTTTATATATTAATGGACAAGTGTTTTTTTTTTTTTTTTTTAATTTCTGCTACAAATAACTGAGTTATGCCGATTTAAAAATGGTCCGAAAGGTTGCGCTCCTTCAGAAAGAGAGTCTATTTCAGCCCGTTTTCGAAACAAGGTAAATTCCAGCTTTGCAGTTTTGTTCTTTGCAACGAATGGAAATTACTTTTTTTTTTTTTTGCAATGCAAACTAGTATTATTTCTAATTCATTCATTTTTTCAAGTCTTCAAAAAATGAATACAATATTACACTTGTAAAAATTATGTTAGAAGTTTTGATTGTATAATGTGTTTCAAACTATTTTTAGCCTATTGCCCCCGCTCAAGTTAGGAAACGGAAAAAAGGTTCTTCAAAACCTGTAGGGGAGACCGGGGCACGTTTACGCAGCGCACTTTTTCAGAAACGTGTTGTAATTTGCTCAACATCAGTGACGACAGATTCATCCGGGCACCTATCGGATATTCTCACAAGAATTTTAGCGTCAGTCGAGCTTCTGCCTAGCGCGCAGCGAGGATTATCTGTTTTCTGCCAAGCGAGTAATTTGTGTTCAGCTTACTAAACCTTATGTGAACTAATAATACTTGTTAAGATAAACAAATATATGACGAACGCAGAATTTAATGCTCTTTTAAAATGTAATTGTTTGACGGAATGTTATGTTTGGTTGTACATTAAAATAGCTAAAAGTAACGACGGGGCACGTTTACGCATCGACGTCGGGCACGTTTACGCAGTAAGAACGCGCGTAACGTGCCCGAGTCGGTGCGTAATGTGCCTCAAAGCTTTTCAGCACCGTATCGCCATAGAACGTCTGATTTTAGTCCATTAGCTTCGCAATTCTCATTTTATGTTTAATTGAATTACAATTCATCTCTGTAGCTAACTATCATAGTTATGTACTCATGCTTGTACAATTTAAATTTTATAAACTATTCAGCCGGTAATTTTCTTTATGTTACAGATGGTAAGACATTATGTTACAAAAACTCTTAGAACGATGTTCGACCTAAAACTAATGAAAAATACTGTACTGAAAGTGAGACTTGGTCAAGCCACAATTAGAGGGGCTGCCAAAATTTATGGTTTAAATGATAAGACGGTAGGTAACTACTGAAAAAAATGGGCTAACCTATCCAATGAGGATCTGAAAACGCAAGATGAAAATGAAAATGTCAGTAGGAAATTTCTAATAATATTTTGGACTATTTTATGAAGTTTTAAATTGTTTTTTTTTTTTTCAATGAAACCAAATACGATTATAAAATTTAAATTTAATAATTCCCACTGTGAAATTTTTAAATGGTATTCAAAGTCATTTTCACTAGATGAAGCCCCCCCCCCCCCCACCGCTAATTTGAATACCGTTCAATTAGCGGCTCATTTCATTTCAACAGTTTAAGTAGTAAATGTGCAACTAATTTTCTATTGCGGGAAAGGTTTTCAATATTCACTAATGTTATTCTGCATAACACTGGCTACCGTCAAAGCTCTTATACCCCCCCCTAATGTGGAGGTATATTTTACTTTTTCCCACAATATATATAAGCTTTTGGGTGAGTGAATCGGTGTCGAGTGTTATTAACAGAAAAGGGTTTCTTTTTACATAGCATGTAGCTCATTTATTTATGCATATATTTTCACTCAAGACTTTTTTCTGCAGCTTGATTAACCAACTCCTGATTCAAAGGTTCCATTGACTGCAGAGGCAACATTTGCTCCAAAGAGAAGTCCGCAATCCTAACTGATTCTAAAGTTAAAGAAGCTCTCAGACAAGAGCAGTTAGAAGCCAAATAGAAAAAAAACTATTTCACAACAAAACAAAAACAAGAAACTACTTAACCCTGCTACTGTGTTCGGGTCCTTTTCGACCCAAAACAGATTTCATTTGCTTATAAATTTTCGAGTAACGTTGGTATAACGTTGTAACTTCATGAATGTGTTCATTTTCATGTTATATTACACACATATTTTTTTTTGTTTTGATTGAAGTATAACCCTACTTGTCAAAAAAAAGTTTACGAATACTGTGTTCGGGTCCTTTTGGACTGATATGATTAAAAAGCATGTATCAGAGAAACAAAATCATTTTATGCTTGTTTATTTTATGCATAATTTATGAAACAATAAATAAAACATTTGTTCATTGTTTTTGTACGTTTTTTAAATATTTTTAATGGTTATCTTCTGTTTTTCTTTCATTCATTTTTTTTTCTTCTTTTTTTTTTCTGAACACCATTTTTTCCTTTCTATGAATTGAAATCAGTACCAGTGAAAATGTTTCAAGGTTAACTTTCATAGAACTGCAAACTCTGCAATTATGCCTATCTGAGGGGAATTCCCTTTTACCCCCTCTCTCCGCCGCTTCCCCCGCGCATATGATTCTGTACATAAATCTGTACATCTCATACAAATGTTGTACTGTTCGTATTTCCATTTTTAACACTTCTTTTTAAGCTTAAAAATTTCTAGTAAATTTCTTAATGTGACAGCTTACATAATTTTGTTAGTTTTCTTTAGTACGAAAACTGGAATTGCTATAATATTTAAATTTTATTTATGTGTTTTCTCGGATTAAATACGTAAAATAAAGTACAAAAATTGAGTGATTTATGTTTGGAAGTTTCTAATAAAATCAAATATAACAATTAAACTTGAAAAAATATAAAAAAAGCGGTGTTAGGGAATAAATTACATATGTTGGGTCCCTTTGGACCCGAACACAGTATACGTATGTTCGGGACGAACACAGCAGCAGGGTTAAAAACTTACTAGTTTCTGTGGAAGCAGAACAAGAAGATAGCAAAGGAAAAAGAATTAAACCAAAAAATGCCAAAAAGAAACAGTTGGCGTTGGCACCCTCTGCAAAAATTAACGACTAAAACTACAAAGTCATTTTCTCTATCACTTCGTCATCAGAATCATTCTCTATTTAATCGGCAATAAGCCCCATGTTTTCAGTTCATCCTACAAAATGTTCTTTTATTAATTTTCTTTATTTTTT
Source organism: Uloborus plumipes (assembly GCA_038373865.1). Taxonomy (NCBI): domain Eukaryota; kingdom Metazoa; phylum Arthropoda; class Arachnida; order Araneae; family Uloboridae; genus Uloborus; species Uloborus plumipes. The sequence goes on along the minus strand of JAXGGA010001221.1, from coordinate 141,930 downwards.
GTTAGTAAAAACTGTAACTTTGATGGTTAAAATGACTAAGTAGTTTCAGTTGTTAATTGGTAATAAGCCCTGAGTTTGCAGTTTATCTAAAAAATGTTCTTTTATAAATTATCTATTTTTTATTTTCAAACAGTGCATGAAGTTATAAATAAAACAGTTTAAATTAATTAAAAATTAATTTCTCTCAATACTTGGCACTTTAATAACGTGCCCCGATGTCGATGCGTAAACTTACCCTAAATTGCGTAAACGTACCCTGAATTGCGTAAACGTGCCCCGAAGTTGCGTAAACGTACCCCGAAGTTGCGTAAACGTGCCCCGATGTCGATGCGTAAACGTGCCCTGCCTAATGCGTAAACTTGCCCCGGATACGGGGCACAGACTTTGTCCTAAATATTATTTCTTTATCGCTTAAATACAAACACAAAACGAAAACTGAATGCATAAATTTGAACTTCATTAAATGCTTAATAAGAATATAACATTTGAAATTTCCTAAATTGAAACATAAAAATTAGAAAATTCGCAGAAAAAAATCCGCGTAAACGTGCCCCGGTCTCCCCTACTGCAATTTTTTCCAAGTTTGCGTTTTTTTTAATCTTATTTATATTTTTATTCTTCTAAAATATATCGAACGCAGAAAAATTAAGAAAATTTTAGAAATTCTGAACACATTTTAAATATTTTGTTTCCCGAAATGGGAAAAGTCTTTAATTAAAACCAAAATACAATTGCAGATTGCAGATAGACTTCACAAGTTAGAGATTCGCTGATTTTAGCGAAGTTCATTCAAAGCGCAAATAACTTTGCTGTGCTGAAATTTTGGTGCACTTAAATGTGTTGCGCTGTGTCATTATGTCTTTTAAAATTATTCAACACTTGTGACTATTAAGAGGAAAAAACGTTTTAGTAATAAAATTAATTGCAACACAAGATTCGAGAGAAATATATTTTTTTATTTTCCAGCTATTGGTTTTTAAATAAAATTAATTTTGTGTTTTTGCTGCGTACTTTTGGGGTACATTTGCTCTCATTAATGTTATTTACGAAGTCGTGCATTCGTATTTTTAAATATTTTTAGCAACTGATTTGATTAATTTATATTTATGATTTTCATATGCTTCGAATTCTAATACATGAGTGTCCAGATTTTTAAAAATGCGATTATAATCTACCTTCCTCAAAGTTAACAAAACCATTCTCTGCAACAAATTTGGCTTATTTATGGCATGAAGTTCCGTTGTTTCTTTGAAGATAGTATATGCTTTTTTACAAATATAGATTGTATCGTCAGAAGGTTTAGTTAATCCATTCATACGATTATGCGCACAGCAATACACCATGTTAAGCAATGGAAAATTCTTCAAGAACTGGAATGACCGAGGACACGTGCACTAGGTAGGAAGAAAACTCAAATCCAAAAGGACAAAACTACGTGGTACACGACGGTAAATTTCTTTCATCTTCTCCCCTTCTCGTCAAACCTGTCACTCTTATCCCTGCTTCAGAGCATACAATAGCCACTGAATGGAATATCTTGTCTATGTCTTAACGGACTAAGCTCCGAACAAGGAGAAAAAAGCTCTTGATGTAATACTTTTTTTCTTCTAATATGTTTTACATTTTTTTTCCTTTCTTTAAAATTATGATTCATTGTTGTGTATAGTTTTTAGATTTCTTGTTTAATTTTTAATACTAGATATCATTATTTTGAGATATGGGAGTAAAAATCAATTCGAAACTATTACGTGTCAATAAAATCTACGATTCTGGGGGCTCTCTAAGTGTATTTAAACAAGAGCTTTTATATTCTCTGTGAATGTGCTTTCGTTTCGAATAAAAATATTGTTACTCGTCTCTCAATTTCGACTATTTTTTACATTTCAGCAAGATAGAACCGCGAACCCCCGGGGTCCGTGGTGCACACTTTGGGAAACTTTGAATAAATTTCCTATTATTAGGTTTAATCGAATAAAAAAATAATAACAATAAATAAATTAATTTTTCAATTACTGATTACCAATTGTAATTAAGTAAAAATATGAACATGTAAAAAGTAACATAATATAAAAATTAATAGTCTACTAAATATATTAAATTAATAACAAAATTAAGTCCTGATATAATTACTTTTTTGTCTGGTTTTCTAACCGATGATTTGCTCTGTAAACTATTTTCTTCTAAATTTGACTGTTATTTTGGCCCGTTCTTTTTTCAGTTTTGACTTTTTTTGTTTGTATTTTATACTGATGTTTCATTTTCAATGCATCAATCATTTTAAAAAAAGTATTATTTACGAAACTCTCCGTGTTTTTTACTACTGAGTAGAATAACAACAAACTGTCTGCTAATATACTTGTTTTGATAGGATTTAATTGTTCTTAATGCATTAAATATTCATAAACTGTGTGATCTATCGATCCTTCTTTTTCTTTTTTTGTGTTTGTACGGTACGTTAGACACGCATCAGTTAAAAATTTTTTTTGCTTAATAAATACGGATCCTAATTGCAAATGATTTTGATTTTATTAATTTGTCTTCCTTATGCATCGTTATGAAGGCTTTTATAAGACTCGGAATACATTTCACACTTTAAAAAAGGTTAAAAAACAACTGCGCACTCACAATACCATGCAACACATACGGTAAACATGGATAATGCTTGTCCACCAGGATCGGTTGCCATATTCTGTTGCTATGCAAAAAGCACGTGGCTGCTACTGCCCTATGAGGGCAGTAGCAGATGACGTCATCCTGGTAGACAAACAAGCCCCGCGCTGATGACAGATGGCAGCTAAACACACTCGAAATGTCGTCTGCTTTTCTTACCGATGATTTGCTCTGTAATCTTTTTCTTGTAAATTTGACTATTATTTTGGCCCGTTCTTTTTTCAAATAGGCTTGTTTTGTTTGTATTTCATACTGATTTTTCATTTGCAACGCGTCAATCATTTAAAAAAAGTGTTATTTGCTAGATATGAATACGTAATTACTAGATATGAATACGTAATTTACTAAACTCTCTGCGTTTTTAACCACTGAGTAGAATAACAACAAACTGTCTGCTAATATGCTTGTTTTGATAGGATTTGATTGTTCTCAATGCATTAAATATTCAGAAACTGTGAATGTATCGATCCTTCTTTGAAATTTTTTTTGTATTTGTACGTCAATTTAGACGTGCATCAGTTTAATATTCATTTTTTCTTAATAAATAAGGATCCTAATTGTTAATGATCTTGATTTTATCAATTTATCTTCTTTATGCTTCGTTATGAAGGCTTTCAAAGGACTCGGAATACATTTTACACTTTAAAAAAGGCTAAAAAAATAACTGCGCACTCGCGATGTCATACTACACATACAGAAAACATGGAGTTGCTTGTCCTCTAGGATTGGTGGCTAGGTTCGGTTGCTATGCAAAAGCACGTGGCTGCTACTGCTCTATAACCTAACTGCAAATAAAATTGTATCAAATGTAACTGCCACAGTAACTGTTGTGTTTGTTGCGTAAACAACAGGGAGTCTGGTAAACAAAAATCACGGTGCTTGATGCGGTTGATGGGTCTCCTAGTATTCGGTACTACTCTAATAAGATGAATGTAAGTAATTTTATACAGTCATAGAAACAATTTCGGCACAGTGGTAATGAACTAAAACTGAAACTCACGGGTTAAATCAGTTGTTAAAAAGAAATCCCCCCATCTGTGGTAAAGCTAGTAATTCTAGTAAACTTTCTATACAATGGCAGATTGTGGAATATTTCATTCTCAAATTTTTTATCCATCCCTCACTAAAAAAAGAATAATATCAAAGACTGGTGTTCTGGCATTTGTTGAGCACCACTCATTTGTTTTATGCATCAAATTTTTCATGAATAAACCATCATAAAAGCTTAACTTCATCATTAACTTTCTCAGTGGCACATTGATAATTTGAAACTTTTCATGCCTCATCCAGTTTAAGTAGTTCAATAAGTTGATGTTATTAATGAGTTAATTGAGTTGAATTGAGTTACAATTAAGTACTGCAGAAAAATTTTGTCCATTAAAGGGGAATAACCCCTGTTTTCTATTCACACGTACAGCAAGATTTATTCTATTAATTTTCCAATTTTTAAATAATGTTAATGAATATTTTATTTTAGTTAATAGTTTTTTCCTCTTTTGAAGAAAAAAAAAGTGACTCACTAGAGGAACCAAATTGTTAGGTTAATTTTACCACTTAATAGAAAAATTTTTATTGCTGAATTTAAAACTAAATGGTTTTATTTCCTCCCATCTAGTTTAAAGATTTTGATCCCAAAAGCTCAAAGTTTCAGGAAGTCAGCAGCATAAAAGAAGCAGAAGCCTTAGTCGCTGCATATCCTAACAGTTCCAAAGCGTGGTTGATGTATATGACATGTTGTTTGAAACAAGAGGAAACAAACAAAGCAAGAAGTATAGCTAAGAGAGCCCTTCAAACAATAAATTTCAGGTAGGTAAAATCAGAGGACAGCTGAATCTTACAGTGTTGTGTGTTTTAGTGTTGTGGACATAGCGATGAAATGCTGCAAACAGAAAAACATAAAATACCTGGCAAGATTAAAAATCTAAGCTTGTTTAAAAATTGACAGCCAACGAACTAGTGGGAAGAAGTGATAAATCTGTATTTTTGTTTTTTAATTCTAGATTTAATTTAAGATATAGCACGCTCTATATTAACAATTCTTTGTCAATTTGCTTCTTGGTTGGTATTCGTAAATGAATATACTTTTCGAGTTTTGTGCTTCATGTTGTCTGATTAGCTGTGGGGACAACTTTAATTGTTTCTTTTTTGTCTTCATCACTGTCCTCAAAAGCATATACAGTCAAACACCTCAAAAGCGAACCTTATAGTTGGTCCGAACTGAAACCCTATGTCATTAGTGTAATTTCGTACGCTTGTAACGATCCATGTCTATAACGATCCTAAAATATCTGAAATTTCAAGTTTTTTCGTTTTTTTTTCTGCGACTGTGCGTTTTTTAGTAATTGTTTGCTCAGCAAGTCCAAAACACATTCCTCCCTTATTGTTCCTTTGATAAACAGCTGTTTCTTCAAAGGGGGAGGGAGGAAAGAGCCACTAGCTCCCTAAAATTTCAACTATTTTTGGTGAAAGGACGAGATTATTGGTCATTTAGGCTTTTACTCTGATTTTTAATCTCTCTTCTCCATTGCCTTGTTGATAGTGATAAGAGTATGAACTTCGCAGTAGCTATCATGGCTAGCGTAAATACATTTTCTGTAGAGGAAAAAGTTTGATTCATTTGAAATATAGAAAGTGGTGAAATCCAATCCTCACTTAACAAGAAATTTCCCCCCTCAAAATCTAGTCACAACGATTTTGGAGTGACACATATATGAGGATTCTTTTTCAGTAGTAGAGAAAAAAATTAAAGAGATGTATCTAAAATCGGAAAGTTTTCAACCAAAAATAAGGTCATTCTTTTATGCTACCAGACAAATAAAAAATAAATGTAAAATTTTAATATTCTTACTATTGAGTAAAATATGTGATTTCCTATACTTTACTTTTTGACTTGACTATCAATGGAGACCCCGTGCAATTATGATGTTTATTATTGTAGCCAGGCCCGTCATTTAGGGGAGGGGGGGTCATTCCCCCCCCCTTGACTTTGACAAATCAATGTATTGGCATATAAGTGGGAGTGGTTTTTGCCACTTTTTGGTAGATTTTACATTGTGTATCAGAGTGGGAAATGAGTATTTCATTTTGAGGAGCAGTACTGCTCCTCAAATTCTGTTATTGAAGAGCAGTTCTGTAAAATTGAGGAGCAGTTTTACGAAACTCACTAAATAACATCAACACGAAAACAAATAAGGTTTAAGAACTAATTTCCATCTTTTAAGTTTTAAATAATGCCCTATTTATTAATCAAAAAAATAATTTAAGTTTATTAAGTATACTCTCTTGACAGCTAATTTTTTATTAATTAGCTAAATCGGCCTCAAAAGGCCGATTCAGTTTGCGAGCGACGCGAACGAACGAAGCGTTTTTCGTTCGCAGGTGAAAAATTCCGATTATTCACACTAGATGCGGGCGAAAGTCACGTGATGGTATTCACCCACTAAGGATAAAGCGCGCGCATCTCGCAAGAGCCAATGAAATCGGATGTCCACGCGGTCAAAACAGAGCAAAGATGGCGCCTTCCCTCTGATTGGCTGTCGCTCTCGTTGCCAAATTTCGTTCGCCTTCACACGCGACGATAACAAGCATGCTAGAACGCTGACGGCAAGCGAATATTTGTCGCGTTGTCATGGGAACGAATTCCGAAAACCGGTTTCGCAGTGAAAAGTTCGCATCGCTCGCTTGGTTCGCTCGCAATCTGAATCGCGTTTAGCTGATAACGCGAGCTACTTTGACGAGTTGGTCACGCCCTATGTGGAGAGATGACGTCAATCAAAGAGGGGGCCGGAGGAACGGATTCGATGCACAAATTTTAAAGTTAGAAACGTTTAGTTTTGCCAAATGTTATTTAAAAAAAAAAAAAAAAATTGCATCGCAAAATTTTCGATGCAATTTAGGATATTGCATCGTTTTTCACTCGTTTTGAATCGCAAACTGCGATGCGATACCGCTTATTTCCCACGCTGTTGTGTATGCACCCTTTGCTCCCCCTCCCCCTGGAAAAATTCGAAATGACGTCCCTGATTGTAGCATATTATCGAATTCCGATTTTTTTGCAAAATCGGATATGCCGAAGCCCCGGTTATAGCAATTGCTCAAGTCGGTCCGTTGAGGGTTCGTTATAGTGGGGTTTGACTGCATTAAATTTTGACCTGGAAGTAATTTGCAACGTCATGAGAAGATGCATGCATTGTCGTTGTTGACTTCTGCAAAGAAAAGTATTAGCAGCTCTGGTCCACAGCTGTTGTGAAGGAAGTCGGGTGTGTGAGATGATTTCCTCAAATCATCGAAGGACTATAAGATGGAACAAAACGAATGCCAGAGAATCTTCAAATAGCTATGCATATGTAAATTTAAAAAACTAATTTTGAAGCTTCAAATTCAAATTATGTTTTTTCAGTGACAAATTGCAGTAGGTGTGTAGGTGTTCCCGTGTGTGTGCTCTTTTACATAATGGTGCAGCGAGATTGTTGCAGACTCCATCTCACTGTGCCACCATGTGCTGCAGGGATCAGTGAGCAGGTTTGTGTTGGTGGAGCACCAGGTCGCGAGAAGTTAGTAGATTGCCAATCTGAAAAAGGTACTACACAACAGTGTAAGGTCCAAAAAGAAAACTTATAACAATTTGTCATTGCTCAAAACAAAATACCAAAAACTGAAACAATAATACAGTCGACGCTCGTTATAAAGACCATGCCATTATAAAGCCCCAACTTGATTCCCGAAACACAAAAATTCTACCTGTTATAGCGACCATCCGTTATAAAGACCTATTTCTTATTAACGAAGATGGTCTTTATATCGAGCGTCGACTGTAATTATTTGAGTTTGGACATCTTGAATTCAAATTATGTTTTTTGCAATGACTAATTGCGATTGTTGTGTGTATGTGTGTGCACCTTTGCCACCACATCCTGCACCTGCATTGTGGTGTAGCGGGACTGTTGCAGACTGGGTTTCACTGAGCCACATAGTGCAGGTCTATGTTGGTAGAGCACCAGGATGCAAACCGTTGGCAGACGGCCAATCTGAAAGAAGGACTACACAATGTTTGAGGTTCAAAAACAAAACAAAAGCAATTTGTCATGTCTCACCTATTGAACATTTGTGAGCCTTTTAAATGAAAAATAATCTGAGCTATCACCAATTTACACCCATCTTATTTAAATTTCTTGAAAAAGTATGAAATTATTATTAAATTATTATGCACTGTTTTAAGTTGAATTCATTGTGTAAAATAAATTCAGCGTTGCTGTTTATCAGGAAGTGTTCTTGTGACATGTGGAAAAGTTTCTGCACAGTTAGTCTGATGAAAATTCTGGTAAACAAAATTTCAGGGATGCGAAAAAAGTTGTTCAACTTTTTTCACACTAATATAAAATATTGCCAGCATAAAAATTTAAAACTTAACTCTTAATTGTTGAAATCTAAAACAAAAATTTCACATTGATTCCTCCATTTCTTTAAAGTTATAGCTTTGAACTTAATTGATGACCATTTTACCCCATCGAACCTTACACAAAATGTATTTTTATTTGCACTAGGTCCAGTTACTGAAATAAAGGCATATATTAAACTAATTTTTGAAATTCCTGCCATTTTAATTGAATTTTCCAATTTGAATTAAAATAACTTGAAGGTTTATTAAGCTATTTTTTTTTTCTGTAGGGAAGATGGAGAGAAGTTAAATGTTTGGAAAGCTCTCCTCAACCTTGAAAATCATTATGGTACAGATGAATCTATAGATAAAGTATTTAAAGAAGCCTTAATTTATAATGATCAGCAAAAAATATATTACCACCTTATGGATATTCTTATTGCTGCTGAAAAGACTGAGGTAAATAATTTATTTTCATCTAATGTTATGTCTGTGTGGTTAATAAATGCTAGTGTTGACTGCAATTAGAATTATGGCAACTTTTTCAGTTTTGATACGAGCAAAAATTTTAATTCCAGGTCTTGGCATTTGAATTATAAGAATTTGTCAACAACAGACACAATAGATACTTTTACACTACTCATTGTTTTTGTTCTCACTAATAATAACTACGTGCCGAATATTTCCACATAGGCACTATGTTAAAGATCCCTATTTAATCAAAGCACTTCTACAGATCATCCAGTAAGACTGATCTGTGTAATTAAATATTTTTTCTTCAAAAAGTGTTGAATAAATTGAAAAATATAAATAATTTAGGGTTGGTTAGGGTAAGTGGGCCTCCTTTTTAGAACAGTTTGTTTTTGAAGCCTTATACAAAAGTTTTAAAGCAAAACAGCTTAAATTTTTTGATTTATTTTGTCTTGGACATTATTGATAAACACAAGTTTAGCATTGTTTCCTAAAAAAAGCTTTAAATATTTTTACCTATCACATTCTTTACAAAATGGCATGGGGGGGGGGGGGGGCTCACTTACCCGCTAGGAAGGGGCAAGTGGGCCACCCTCCATTTATTTATATTTAAAGTGAGCATATTTCGGAAAGGTGTTTGTGAAAATTATAAAGCAGTATACAAAACAATTATGTCTGTGAAATTCATTAAAAGCCGTTAGGCGCATTTTTTGCTTTTACATATAAATTAATGTTGAATAAACATAATGGAGTCCATTAAGATCAATTTCGGTAAAATAGAAAAAAAAAATTATAGGTTGAAAAAAAAAAACTTAATGGTAGTGTCTTTTTGAAATTTTCTGAGGGAGAAACATTATCATTTCATCCTCAGTTATATTTCTAACATCACCTACATCAAACCAATAAAAAGTGTTGCTATTTATATTCTTTCTATCAAATTTTGCGGTCTTTTTTTTCATTTGTACCATATTTTAAAATTATATCTTCCAAATACTTAATGGTTTTCTTTGATGCAAGTTTCACAAATACATAGCTACCAGCTTTTGCAGTTTTTGTAGCTGAACCATCAATTTCTTCTAGGTCTCCATAATTATCTTTCATTTCCTAGTAGAAATTGCTTCATCAAAACTACTTTTCATTTCGAAATCATCATTCTTATGAGGGGGTCCACTTACCCTAATAGAGAAAAACCACAGGGTAAGTGCGACCCCTCCCTTTAAACACTTATTAATAATACTTTGCATAAAAATTCTTATTGTAATGTGTATTTTAGGTTAAACCCTACAAGAAAACTTGATGAACATAGAAAAAATTAGAAAAATTAACATTGAAACACTTCTTTGAAAAATGTTGTCTGAACTCGCAAAAAAAATTTTTTTTGGAAATTTTTTTGACATAAATTATTGGTCCAAAAAAAAGTTCCATGAAATCCAAATATATGCAAAAGCAATCACTGTGATGTAACTTGACAGGATCAGTGCAAAAAAGTATAAAAACAATATGCACATTTCAGTTTTAAGGGGGATGGCCCACTTACCCGAACCAACCATATAATAAAAACAAAACAGAAAGTTTTTTTTGATGGACAATGTTGGAAGAAAAACAGGGGTTCCATAATACTATCGAATATGAAAGTGATACTTCTTGCAGAAAATGTACCAGTTAAAATGCAGCCCCTTTGACCAGAGCATAAATTTGAATCCCTTTTGAATGTAGTTTATAGGATCGGAAAAATCAATTTGCTGTAACAAGATTTGTTATAACGATATTACAAATGTTGACGTTGATCCAATATAATTTGAGTTGATGATTAAGGGACTTCGCTAAAATGGGGTTTGGCCATAATAGGCTCTATGAAAATCTAAGTAAAGGATATAATTAACCTCATAATTTAGGAAAATAGTTCTCAAAACACTTTGAGCAAGCAACCTCCTATTGGAGACTTTTTCAGAAGGAAAGGAGTTCAAAAGCAGAAATATTACAATTTAAGTTACTTACATTAAAAAAATAATGATGTACTTACAATACATAAATGACTAAAATACTAAATTATTTGCTGTTTACTGAGCTCATTTCAGAAACTTTACCAATAACATTCATTATTTCTTTTAAATATTTACTAATTTATAATAACATTTTTCTAGATTTGTATTATCGGTTTGGTTAAGGTAAAAAAACTTCTTCCTGTGCAATCAAATACTCCGCTTCGTCAAATATTATGTGTTGGAATCAATGACTTTCGTATAAGCAGGGCCAAGAATATGCATTACTGTAATGATCTTAAGTTACAATTAATAAATTTTTCTTTTAATCAAAGATGCATAGGCGGACTTACGGGGGTGCCAGGGGGTGCGCTGCACCCCCAACATTTTGGCCGGACTTAACGAAAAAAATTAAATTAAAAATTTTTCATCAAACAGCTAGTTTGAAATTTTTTCCCCTTACTGAAATAAATAAATAAAAATGCGTAACTGGATAGAAAATTCTTGCTCAACGAATATTTCAAAAATTAATACTGTATACTCTCGATTATCCGAAGGGTTCTAGGGGAAAAATTTTCAGTTAACTTGATTATTGTAGAGCAAAAAATTTTCTTTCAAAACACATTTTTGAGGTCTATTTTTCCCTGAATTCTTTACTCTTTTCTACGACAAGTGTTCCTTCTGAAAGCCGTAAAGCTGTAATCAACTCCTCTTTAGCACGCGCCTCGAGGGAAACAGCCGAAAGCATTCAACTGACGTCGTTAAACATGTGCTTGTACTTTTCTTATGACCCCTAGTTTATGCAAATGCCGAATGGAAGGTCCAAAACCAAAAGGTCCACGAACAAAAGATCCACTTCCAAAAGTTCCGCGGGATAGAAGATCCACGAGACAGAAGGTCCGCCAGACAGAAGGTCCAATGGCCATAAGGTCCATGGAACGTAAGGTCCGACTGCCAAAAGGTCCACGAACAGAAGGTCCACATTTTTGGACAGCGATGGCATAAGGTCCTCTAACCAAGGGCGTATTTAAGGGGGCTAGGGGCCCGCCCCCCACCCCCTAAATCGAGAAAGATTTTTTCAAAAGTAAGTGTTCGGTTCGTGTTTACTCAAAAAAAAAAAAGGGAGGAAGAGGGTCTTTCCCTTCTATACCCGTCCCCCCCTCCCGAAAAAAAAAATCGATTTTTTTTAAATAAAGGTAGTTATTATTATTTGGTTTAAGTTTACTCTTAAATTTTTTTATTTCTTTTAGCTTGAAATGCATAAAAAAAATATTGCTAATAATAATTCGTTAGATGGCACCAGGCAGTGGTGCAACCCAAGAGGGTCAGGGAGCCCTTGCGCTTTACTCAAGAGAAAAGAAGAACGTGTCTTGGGAAAATGAAGATATTTCAATTAGAAAACGCATAGAAAAAATCCTAATCATTTTGAATAGAAATCTTTAAATGAAACATATTCAACACATGTAGATTATTAGTCAGCAAATTACGTTTCTCTCTTTCTTCGCATTCCCCCTTTTTTTCTAGTTAGTTAGGAAAAAAGACTCTTTAAAATAATGCTACACTCAATAAATTTAAAATAAAGTGTAATCATTCCTCCCCAGCAAGAAATTTAAAATATAAGTGTAAGTATTCCTCCCAGCAAGAAATTAAAAATAAAGTGCAATCATTTTCGGTTTTAGTTTTTTCACAAATAATTTTCAAGCTTTCAGCTGAACAAAAGAAAAAAAAATCGGAAAAAAAGTAGAAGTCCAAGCCGGCCGAGCTAGAAGGGGCACGCAATTTTCAATCTCTTTACCAGGGGTGAAATTAAAGAATAGAATGCCTCTCAGTGGCGGGTTTAGGGTAGGAAGTCGAGACCCGTGTACTCGCCAAGCACGAGTTCAAAAAAGGCTCATGAGCTCCCTCAAAGAGTCCAAAGAGATCTTAAAATTTCGCTTTTACAACGTGTAATTTAATTGCAGTTTCAAGACTTCAATATCCAAAAATTTTCGGAAGAGAGTTCTTTTCCCGCTTCTTCTTCAATACCTTGGCCAAACATTGCCTCAAATTTCATTTTAGAGATTTAAAATTCAAACAGTTAACGGTAGTTGATATCCCCCCTTACTTTTCTATAGTCTTTAGCTCTAAAATGTGTTTTTAGAAAAGAGAGAGCTTCCGAATTACAGTCTCTATGCCCTAAAATTTCCGGAAGAGTCCCTAAATCCTTTTATTATCCTAAATGTTGTCAGACAAAGCCTAAAAGCAGTTGTTCCTATCAAGAATCATGGCGTAAGCGGTGCTATTGAATTATTTTTAAGGGGCGTTTTTAAAAGTTTTTGTTTTCTTCTTCTTTCACGTTTGGCTCCCATTTTTAGAGGGATCTTCATGGAATTATTGGATTATAAGTTTTTGCTCTTGATGGGAGTAATGGGCACCTCTGTTAAAAGTAAAATTTTGAACCTTCAGTTTCAAAAAATAGAGCTTAAAATTGCATTCTTGAAGCTTCAATGCCGCAAAATTTCGGGGCACAGCGCCCGAATCCTGCTTCTCCTCTTGACAGTGTTAAAGATAACCTAAATAAAAATGTTTTTAAAACATATTAATTTCGAAACATTTCTGGAGAGAGTCTTTGCTAACGTTACTATCAAAGATGGTCTAAAGTAAAGATGGCTTAAGGTTTCAATTTTGAAAATTTTCGGAGAGAGATCCCTAACCACTTTTTGTGTCTTAACGTCTCCAAAGAGAACGCAAAATTGCGCATCTATACATCGAAAATCTTTCAGGGGAGGTTCTTTGAACTTTTACTTCCCAAAAAAAAAAAAAAAAAAAACTTAAATGAGACTTCAGTTCAAAAAAAAAAAAAACTCATCTTCTTTTCTTTTACTCTATCATGAAGAAATATATCCTGAGTTGTGCTTCAGTGTCAAAATATTTCAGGAGAGATGCCCCGAGTCTTCTCAATTACTTTAACGTCACTAAAGATAGCCTGAAATTGCGTGTTTAGAATTTAAGTTTCAGTAAGTTTCTCAGAGGAGTCTTGATCCTCCAACGTCATCAAAGGTAGCATAAATAATTTCAATTTTGAAAAAGTTTTACAGGGAAGTATTATAAAAAAAATTCCAGCTTTCCACCAATTACTTCCGATTCGATGAAAGTGAGTCTCAGCTTGTTACTATCACTATTGAACTACTTTTGAAGTTCTTTAAAGTTATTTTTGACGTATTTATTTTTATTGCAATAACTTCACTCTATTATTTTACTAGTATTGTTTAAAGAATTATATTTGCATTTTGAGCTTTGTAATAGTTTATGTTCCTTAAATTCATTTTAGACAAGAGTCATGTTGATAAATTCCTATTTTCGTACCTTTTTTCGAGCAAATGTTGCTACAATAAAATCAACATCATATTAAAAATAACAGTATTTTTATCCATTTAAAAAAAGGAAATAATAATAGCAAATAAATCATTACATAAATCAAATAATTATATATTATTCAGTGGCCGTATTATAGAAAAATCGTATTCACTGCAGTTGGGTATTCATTGGTTTCTTTTACTTCGAAACAACCATAATGATGATTAAAGTCCAAAAAAAAAAGATCATTTTCTGAAAGAATGCCCCGTAGCCTTGTTTGACCTATGGAATACCCCCTCCCCCCCCGCAGGCCAAACACCCAGACCCCGGCCAGTCCCCCCCCCCCCGATCCCCGGTATTCAGCACCCCCAGAATGAACAGCATAAGTCCGCCTATGCAAAGATGACTGGTGCGAACTTTCATAAATATTGAGTACATTGATTTATATGTTATAAATTTTAAAGATTTTTAAAAAAATCTGGTATGGACCCCACACTACTTCCTTTTACGTGTAAATTTCTTAGTAGTTGCCTTAAGTGTTAAAAAAGTGCTTGGAGTGAGCAAGGTACCAATTCAAATATTTACTCCCCTAATCTGCCACGAAACAATGCAAAAAAAAATTTATAATGGTTAATTTTCTAAATATTGCTGATTTTAATATCGTTTAGTGAATTTTTCGCAAAATATCGGCAATAGCGCCAAGTTGAACCCAAATTCAAAAAAGAATTTTTTTGCCAACTTGGCGACATATCGCCAAGTGGTCGCGCCAATTCATATCACTTGAGTCTGCATTGAAATTAACACTGATTTACCCCCAAAAAGGGGTAAAACACCCCCTTGGGAACATTCGAATGCAACCACAAGGGAAGGTGCACAACTAGACCATCCTCAGAGCCTACATACCAAGCTAGAAGCTTCTATGGCATATAGTTTTTGAGTTATGCGACACACATACATCCACACATACAGACGTCACGAGAAAACTCGTCATAATTAACTTGGTGGTGGTTGAAAAGGATTTTTCGGCTGCCTATATATCGGTAGTTACATATGCACGTGCTGACAGGTCGATAAAACTACTGAACATTCATTCGGCGGTGAGCAAAAACAAAATTTAGACTCAAATTTTAGTGATTTTTTTCCCGCGATCACAATACTTCCTTTACTACGTAAAAGGAAGTAAAAATGTGTCAAGTAATTATCAATTTCTTCATTTTAATTTCTCAATGAATGTTTTATAGTTATCCTTACTCATTAAAATATATGTATATACAGTGGAACTCCAATTTTGAATTCTCTACCCATTCCGTACATTCACCCATTATTGAGTTACAAGGCCTTAAAATCTGACTTTTTTTATGTGCCAAATTTAATGACTAGGAAAGAAATTGATCTATTTCACCATTTGCACACATAGGACATTTATCAATAAATCATGCGAAGGGTATCTGTCATTACTCATTAAAACTTGATAAATTTGGCAACTGGTCAAAAAATGTATGCATCCAGGAACATGTTTTACAATTCTTCTTTAATTGCAACTTATTTAATGTTCTTCCTTATCATACTATCGTATGGTTTCCAGGACAAAAACATGGTGTATTTTTGTTTATAATGAAAAAAAAAAATATATATATATATAAATATATTTTATATTAGTTGCACTTTACCTCCAAGATGAGTTCTGGTTGTGGGGCTATTTAAAGTTACGTGTGTATAAAGACTTTTTTGACTCAGTTAATAGAAGCTATAGGTTGCGCCATGTGACAGTTATATCCTCTGAAATGATTTTTAGCTCCATGCAGGACGATTTTCATTGTCTAAGGGCTGTAATTCTCGATACTGGGAAACACATTACATAGCTGTAATGTTTTATTGATCATAAATGACAGTTTGCTCAAAAATAACTTAAAAAAATCTATATGTGTATATATTTTTACTTTAAACAAAAATCTCCAATGTTTCTCAGCATTCCTTCGCAAATTGCATAATTTTATTGTAAATAGTTCAATCATTATAAGCTTCTAAAAAGTCTAATGACCTTAAGATCACCCTTTATGTACAATTATAGTGATGTTAAAACAAGTATACAGTGATGCACACTTGTACACACTACAAACACTCACAAGAAAGATGAATAAAATAGTGATAAACTAAACTCATCAGCCATGGAAGTTTCATCCCATGGTCAAAAAATTAAAGCCCCTGCTGATGATACCTATTTTCATTACTTTCTTCATTCAGCTTTATTTTTAGTGTTTGTATTGACGCTGCTGTGTTCTTTTACGATCACTATTTTCTTGGCTTATTAGTTTGACTGTTTGTATGCATGTATAACTATTGATTTGGTCTTTTTTTTTAATTTCGATATGTATATGTATTACATATACATATAAAAATCAAGGACTTTATAAAAAGAATAACTTACGTTTGTAGCAGTGGTCACTGGTTTTATGTTTTTGAGACTTATATCCACAGCTTGTATGTGGATGAGTCCAAGTCACATTTTTCGAACTATTTCTTTATTTTTTATTTGTATTTAATTAGTTTTAATTTGCTTCAAAGCTCTCTTATTATTCTTTTTCAGAAACTAGAGGAGGTATTAAAAACTGCCTTAAAGAAATACAAAACTGACAAAGAGTTCTGGATTAAGATTTTAAGTTACTACATGCAATCTGGCAAACAAAAAGAGGCTCGAAGTTATTATTCCAGGAGTCTTCAATGCACAATACCTAAAGAACGTACGTATATTTATAACTATATTATGAAAATTCAATGATAGTGTTACAGCAGCCAATAAAATTGTTAAATAGTTATGAGCTAAAAAATTCAGATCAACTTGAGTTATCTAAACTTAAAATGTCAAGCAAAGGCTGAAATAGTTTCAGGCTTTAGTTTCAGATTGATTAAATAATACTGGAGTAGAGCACTATCATACAAATTCATCGTCAAATATTTTTGCATTTATCCAACAAAAATCATTTAAAGTTAAAGTAAGTGCCAATCGCAGGGAATATTTTGATACCGTAAAATGGGGTGTATAGGAACAGCTGGGTTAATCGGAACAAAACTTCCCGACCGTGCAAAGAAATTCTTCATAAATATACTATTGGGTATTTTTGTCATGAATTTTTTTTTATAAAGGTAAGATCATAGGAAGTAGGAAAAAATTACTTTTGTCAATCTGGAAACGCTACTGGTTTCTAAAGAGGGCTGCACGTGGAATGCTAGAAAACATCACATTTTCATAGACTGCAAAACTTCATATGCAAGAACAAACCTTCTTATATTTAAAAGCTAAGAGTGGTATGTTTCAATTATACGTGTATCTGAACAACATAATACCACATTAGAATTTACATTTTTTATAAATTGCGTCATAAAAATGAAGAATTCTGAAAATTGCCATAGGAAAAAATTTTGCGGGTGAATCGGAACACTTAGTTGTGTTGTTCCAATTCAAACTTATTTGAAGGAAACTGTTTGAAAAATTAAGATTTTAACCCCAATTCTTCTAATCAAGACAAGGACAAGGATTTATTACTGTTTATCCCTTCTCGTGAGCAACTATATCTTAGAATGACAAAAAGTTGCAGATTTCAAAAGATTTTTTCTCCAGGAGACTTTTTTTACTTAAAATACGAGGGGGAAAGTCACATAGACTTTATGTAGTAAAAGTTCAGCACAGAGACAGTGATGAATAAGCGAAAAAATCTTTCAGGACAATCCCAAAACCCAGAGATTTCAAGAAACTAAAGAAAAGGCAGAGTTTACCCCAGGAGATGTTATGAAAAAACTTAAGCCAAGTCACAATTGTTAGTTTTAAGGACAAGTACATATTTGTGGACGACATGAATGACTTTCATTCATGTTAAATCTTTGTATTTCAATTCAAAAGCATTTCTTAAAATTACTTTGCATTTTTTATAAGTTAAAAATTATTTTGAATTTTGACAAATTATTAACGTTCACTGGTACTGAAATTATACATTTACTTGAAAATTATACATTTACTTGACAGTAATTATCTGTTCTTATTCTCCCCTATCAATATTACTCATGTTTGTAAGACCTATTACAGGCTAAAGTGAAAAAAATAAAAATTTAACATGTGTTCCGATTGACCCCTATCAGCGGGGTGATTCGGAACACCCATAATTTCCTATATATTTTAATAATAATTGTTTAAAATGTTTTGTCTTTGCTCGGAATATCAAAAGTAAAGCAAGACCGAAGTTTTTACCCAAAAAACCAAATAAAAAAAATCTTTCAACTGCTTTTTTTACAATCAAAGCTGAAATGTGTTCCGATTTACCCCATTTTACGGTACTTGAGATTTTGAGACAATTGGCAGACTTTGAGCAATTTTATGGTTTTGTTCTAGCAAGATCCGTAATGATGAAAAAGTTTAGTGCTCAGTAGGGTGGAGTGAAAAAAAAAAGGTTTTATTTTCGAATCTTAATAGTGCGGAAAAGTTGCAACTGGTGAAGAGTTACAAAACAAAACAAAAATTTTTAAAATCGGATAATATCTTCCGTTCCCGCAACAAGCCTGAAATTTTGAAAAAATGAAAATTTTCATTTGTTTTTAGCGATTTTTTAAAATTTTTGTTTTAATGTTTTATTTTAATGCTCTTGGACAAAAAAGTTACGTTTGGTGAAGCCTTCTGAAATTTTTAAAAATATATTGAAATCGAATAATACCTTCTGATCCAGGAACAAGCCAGAAAAACCAAAAAATTATAAAACTTCAGCTTTTTTTTGGGTGATGAAAAAAAAATTAAAAAAAAAAAATGTTCTCATTTTTTTTCTTTTTTACCCGGTATCATTGCGTAAAGCCTTTTAAAAAGTACTATATTACTCTTAAACATTAATTTTTTTCTTGATTTTTCAGGTATCTTCTAAACATGCAAAACTACCATTTTTTACAACAATGAAACATTTTCAAATAATCGAAAGGTATAAAATATTTTCCAAAATTTCTACAATCCAGTACAAAAATTGTCATGATAACATGTTTTAACATTTTTTGCATAAGGCTAATAGGTGTGTGTGGAGTAGTAGTGCCCTCTCCTTGTCAAATGCTTTCCAATCCTTAATTTTTGTTAAACCTTGCCCCACTTTGCATGGGACTGTGTTACTGTAGGCACCAAGATAACCTTCAAGCAAACTAAAAGCAACTAAAAAGCAAAAAATAATAGGTAACATTTACATAAAATTTTTTACCTATACCTAATTATTAAATTTGTTTAACTTTTTCAGTACAAAAATCCATTGAACAAAACACTCACTCATTAAGATGAACAATATTTTTTTATCCCCAAACGATAAACTATTCTAATACCTACCTCATTATATGTTAGTTTCTGAATTTTTAATTGCATTTTGCAGTCTCATTCTATACACTACCTAACCTAACTAGGTTTAATTTTAAAGAAGTTTTAATTTTAAAATTAGTTTCTAATTAAATTAATGTTAAAGGATTCTGTGGGTAGTCAGTTAAGTTAGGTAACATAATCATAGAAGGCACAGACTACAAAAGGGGATTAAGAAACTGTATATAATTAGGTATTAAAATTGTTTATAGTTTAGTGATTAAAATTAGCGTTTATTTTAGGAGTGGGTGTTTTATTTAGTGGATTTAGTGGTAGCAGAAATTTTGGAAAATATTTTATAACTTTCGATTATTTGAAAATGTTTCATTGTTGTAAAAAATGGTAGTTTTGCATGTTTAGAAGATACCTGAAAAATCAAGAAAAAAATTAATGTTTAAGAGTAATATAGCGCTTTTTAAAAGGCTTTACGCAATGATACCGGGTAAAAAAGAAAATTAAAATGAGAACATTTTTTTTTAATTTTTTTTCATCACCCCAAAAAAAGCTGAAATTTTATAATTTTTTGGTTTTTCTGGCTTGTTCCTGGATCAGAAGGTATTATTCGATTTCAATATATTTTTCAAAATTTCAGAAGGCTTCACCAAACGTAACTTTTCAGTCCAAGAGCATTAAAATAAAACATTAAAACAAAAATTTTAAAAAATCGCTAAAAACACATGAAAACTTTCATTTTTTCAAAATTTCAGGCTCGTTGCGGGAACGGAGGATATTATCAGATTTCAAAAATTTTTGTTTTGTTTTGTAACTCTTCACCAATCGCAACTTTTCCGCGCTATTACGATTCAAAAATAAAAACTTTGTTTTTTTCGCTCCACCCTAGTGCTCAGGTTATTTTGTTATTATTGACGACTGCTATTGAACTTGCACCAGTTAAAATAAAATGAAGTAGTTAGAATGTGGTGAACAGTGGCATAAGAAAAAGGTAGTTTTTGGGTTCACTCTTGCAAGAGTATCATAACTCAAAAATAACATAATTTTACAATAGGGAAAAAGTTTTTACTTAAACATGAAATTCAGTGAACTGGTAGAACATTACTAGTAAGCAATTTCGTTACATAGAAATGCCATGAGAGATTATAAATTTCTATCAACCAGGGCTGCGGAATCGGAGGAAAAATAGTCGACTCCGACTCCGGGATTTTAAAACTTCCGACTCCCGCTTTTTTTTTATTATTTATTTTTTTTACACAAATGTGAAGAGGGAAAAACCCTAAACAAAGGTTGAAAAAAAGTCCATTTTTAAAAGTTTCATTTTTATTCAGGGTCGTAGCCAGGACTCACTTTAGGGGCGGGGGGTAACAAGCTGGGGTATCCCAGTTGGAGGTCATTGTGACCTCTCAAAAAGTTCAATTGTCTCAAGAATTCTCACAGATAATTTCACCACATTTATCTCAATTCTTGGAGGTCACTGTGACCTCCCAAAAAGTCCATTTTCTCCAGAGCAAAAGGCGTGCCGCTCTTATCATTTGACTCTGTACAAAACTAATCCTTTTCTTGTTAAATGGCCAGACTTTATTTTAAAACATTGCATTTTTGTTGCAAATATTTTTTATTCACTTGCATAAGCTCAAACATAGCAATTCGTTTCACAAAGCAGACCCGCCATTTTGAAGCCCTTTTTAATGATCCTAGATGCTTAGGATTTGGATATTAAGACTCTGAAAATTTGTATCTGTTAGTTTCAAAGATATGTTTTCGTCTCCATAAAATTTCATCCAAATCGGAAGTGGTCGGAGTCGACATGTTTTTCAGCGACTTCGACTCCTTTGGTCCAAAATCAGTCCGACTCTGACGCCCTGCTATCAACAAAAGTTGTTTTAAACAAGAATTAATTCTAAGTCGAGCATTTTGAGTTGTGTTTTTATTCTAGGCCCAGTGTGATTGTATAAATAAAAACAGCTTTTCTATGAATGAAATATTTTTAAGATTGTAAAAATGTATAGAGCATGATATTTTCAGATGCTGATATAATGGGAAAATTTGCACATTTAGAATACAAATTTGGAGATCTTGAGAGAAGTTTTAGTATGTATGAAGAAATTCTAGTTAAATATCCTAAAAGAAAAGATTTGAGATCAGTGTATGTGCACCTTTTGAAACAACAAGGACAAAACGAAAGAGCTAATGTGTTGACAAACTTTGTATAAATGTATATTATTTATTGAGTATGTAAAATAAATTTTTTTACAAATATAGTACTTTTTGTACTAAATAATGATGTGCTATGACATAAAGCTATTTTTTCTGATTTGAAGAAGTAGTTAGACCAGTAAAAGCATTGATTGCATGCTTAACAAGATACTTCGCCTAGCAGACTTTTTCCCCTCAAGTTACATTTCTGCTACAAAATTCTAAATTAATCAGATACAAAACTGAAGAGCTGTTACATAATTATAAGTTGACAACAGAAATGGATTTTTATTTTTTTAAGCAAAGACAGTGCATTTTCATGAAAATGTAGCATGTCTGAAATTAATTCATATTACCATATCACCGAGAATTTTAGTTAGAGCTCATTACTATAAATTTACTCTTTTTAGTTCATTAATAATTCGATCGTAATATTCAACAAAAACAGCTGTGTTGTGACGAACTAAAGACAAAAACTGCCCAGCAAATGATGAAAGTTCTTTTTGTAATGAAGAAAGGCCAGGAGGTATTTTCAGCATTGTTGATGAATGCAGAGTCAACTCCAAAAACTCCAAGATGCGCTTTGCTAAAAGAAAGAGAAGTTATTTATTTTTTCATATAAATATTCTCTTTATTTTGAGACATGTATTTTGAACTTAAAATGTTCATAAAATATTGCCTCATAAAAATCTAGGTAAGATAATCTCCTACTGTTTAAAAGAATCTTCCCCTGAGAAAAGTTTCAATTTTAAATCATTTAAAATTAAAAAGTTTTAAAAAGTTCTAAAAAAATATTTGGATGTGTGCCAATTCTGCATCATTTTCAAAAGCTCTGCCTTTGGTTCTGTCACACACTACACTAGTTTTAAAGACATTTTTTCAGGATGAGGGCAACTTTAAACTTTTTGTAAGCCATTATTAATTTTCTGAAAGTGTTTTCAATTTCCAAAAAAATGTTTCCCGTTTATTATTTTGAGATATTAAATCAAATAGGGTAGAACCTTTGTTAACCAAAGTGATTCGTACCAAACTTTTTTCAATAAATTAAAAAAATTGAATAAAAGCTACTGATATAGCTACTCTTTATTGTGCTGTTAATAAGCAGTCAATTGCATTTTTGTTCTTTAATATTTATCATAATGCATTGTTAAAAATAATTAGTGAACAATACATTATTTTTAAATTAAAATTCAGTAAATTAACTTAGGTTAAAGAGGTTTCTATAAAAAAAGTTTTGAATTATCAAGGCTCTTCTGTACAACAAATTTTACTAGAAATTTCTGAGTTCTGCATGTAAGAAAAGTAGATTTTTCAGAAATGACAAAAAATATTTGTTTAGAAAAATATTTGTTCAGAAAAAAATTTAGTTTGCTATTTTATTTTTATTATTAAAGATTCTTTTTCCTTACAGACTAAAGCATTTGAGCCAGTGAATCAAATTACATTTGCTCAAAATTTACGATAGAACCTTAATTGTCTAAAACTCTTTTAGCTAAAACTTTGTTAAACTGATGTTGGTTACCACATTGCTTTAGTAAAGTAAATGATATAAATTCAGCATCACCAAAGGTAGTCATTCCTAATGTAGGCACCAAATTAACTGCATTTCTACAACAAATCTGTGTTCCTTTTTTGAACTCACTAGTACAGTTTTTGAATAGCAAATAAGTCTAGTTTTTAAATTGGCAAATGATCAAATGTAGAAATAAAGCATTGGTTTATTTATTATTACAACATATTTATGTTTAAATTTAATGGAAAAATTGTTGAGACGGTAACAATAATAACATAATAAAGTGTACCATTTGATGCCATTTTTTAAGTGCTCTTTTATCTAGAATTTTCAATTAATGAAGGAGTTCCAGTCCGATCATTTTGGTTAATATAGGCTTATACTGATTCATCAGAAAGATAATGACCAAGACAGTAATACTTACATAGTAACTGTCTAACACTGTGATCTTCTGAAGAAATTTGTTTGATTAGTGATATCAGCATTTTTTCTTTATCTTCTTCCAGGGCAGTGTATCCATGTTTATCTAAGCACAGATTAACCTCTTTCACAACTTGCAGGGCGACTGTTTCCATTTTTTCTTCCAATTCTCTGATAGAAATAATTAGGTAAAATTATTATGTTAATTATAATAGAGATATATTTTAAAAACTTGAGCTTAAACACCTATAATTTCAGTTTTAAGTTAGCTTAGAAGTTCTCAACAAATTTGATCTTACACAGAAAAATCTTTTTAAATTGCTATCAACATTTTAAATAGACAGGCTTTTATGAGGAAATTTGTGATAGATTATTGACTTTTAACTTAAAAATATCTGTCAATTACAGCACTTAAAACATGGAACTGGGCTGAATGAGTTCCTTCTAAAATTCTGAATATATTAATATTTGACTAGACCCGTAACTCCCACCTATGCTCAAGAAGATAGCATACGAACATACATATATTTGCTTAGTTAAAAAATCATGTTGCACTTTACTATTAAAAAAGTAAAAAAGCTCTCCAAGCAACAGCATAGTGAAATCAATCTGAAATCTTGCTCACTAAATAAATACATAATTGCATCTTAATTTAAAAAAAAATGCATCTTACATTTAACACAAATAACATATTTTCAAATAATACACAAATAAACTAAAGCTTTAAAAAGGTGTTATATTTTTCAACACTTTTAAAAATTCTCCTCCCTCTCTCACATTTTTAGCTCCATGCAAAATTTTCTGTAATTTCTTACTTTTCTGCTTTGAGTAGCATTTTTTGTTAATTGAAAATATTCTTGCCAATTTCAAATTCAATTCATAACTAAAAAAACGCATTCTTTTGCATTAAAAATCTGCTAATTAAGTTCTCTTTGACAACTATATAAATTTGACTAGTCCCCCCCCTCCCCCGAACCACACTGCACGAAAAGTAATTGAAATATTTATTTTAGAATCCAGTCAAGAGTCAAGTAAAAAAATTTCAACAAAAACGCTTTTATCGTCCTTTTAAAATTTTTCAAAAAGGACATAATATTTTAAATTGAAAAAGGATTAAATATAAATTTCTTACAGTAAAAAGCATAAAAAAATTATAATTATGAATGAAAAATTTAATATGATGATTACTTTTTTTCATTATTAGAAATTTTAGTGTTTTGACTAGCGCCTAAAATAAAAATTCTATTATGAAAAATAGGGTTTATTTCAAAATTGGAAACAAATGATCATAAAAAAAAGTAAAGAGAAATAGATTTCATGTAATAATTTTCATAATATTAAGTATTTGATCGCACTAATAAAAATCACAATAAGCGAAAGCTATTGTATTCAGTTTTAAATCTTACCTGCATTTTGCTATATCTGTAAGAAGTATCTGGATGTGGCTTTTCAGAGTTTCTTTAAAATCTGTAATTCCTTGGATGGCAGGACCAACATTAGAATAGGTAACAAGTATCACACTGGCAGTAAGTATCATCACAGTTAAATTTTCTTTCATTTCAATAAAACGAGCATGATCAAGATGCAGTGTCTGGAAGTTTAAGTATGAATTACAGTAAAAATATGACTATGTATACATTTGACACCCTGAGGTCCCCCGCACCTACCGTCTGCACGGTTTATCGGTTTTAGATGCTTGGGCGAGCCGAAGCAACTGGGGTTCCAGGGACATTTCATTAAAAAACAAAATAAGACAATACATTACAACATATAACACATAAACTTCAAAAATAATTTTGATATACTACGGTACACATAAAAATAGTGATAAGAGCATATATCCTGTCTGTCCGTGAAAGTTGCGCCTAGCACTCGCGATCTGTGCCGCTTAAAAAAGGGGTGATGCGTTGCTCAACCCTGATCCACAATATTGTCTGCATTGTGGATCCCCCCCTCCCCTAGTAGGCACCCCTGTATAAAAAACAGGATTGCATGCATCACGAATGTTCAGTTTTAGATGAAATTTTAAAATTTAAACTCTCTTGTCAGTAAGTTAAAGTTGAGAAAACATATGTTTCTGGATATTTTATAGATTTTCACTGACTAATAAAATTCCTAAAATAATAAAATCAAATAGAATATACATGAAATAGTGTGAGTTAAATCTTACTGATAATGATAAATATAGATCATTTTTCAAATTGCTGCTTTTACTTTGATATTCTTCATAGCAATGCTTACTGTACACAAATGTTTAGTTTTGGAACTAAAACTCAGTCATGGTTGACATCTTCACTAAATAGTCAAAATTTAGAAGATTTGTTAAATTTCAGGTCAAATATCATGTTTTGAACAAAATGTTTAAAAAACATCCTTTTTCAAAATTAGCAAATTTGCTTCTGCTTTTTATCCTTGAAACTTCCACTTTTGCTAAGGTTTGAATAAAGTGAATGTTTGATTCGTACATATGTTAAATTTATAGCACTACAGTTATAATTACCTCAGGAAAATTATCACTATCCTTCCACTGCAGAATTTTAATGTAAGCTTTGCGTAAAATTAAAGAATTTGGGATCTCAGAAGCATTTGTTTCTTTTGCGATTTCTTGATAAACGTTTTGCAGCCACATGCGAGTGAATTTAAGGCCATCCACTGGAACAGATAATCCTAAATAAATGAAATTAAAAAATTAAGATACAGACGTGGTGGTATTTGGTTAAGAGACATTAGTACAGACAATTGGTAAGATTTTTTGCATTATGCAAATTTTGATTAAATAATACAACTGCAGAAAATCGCTCATTTTGTAAGAATTTTGAATGTTTCGAACATTTTATGATAAAAGTTTCTCAAATGTAAAAAACTATAAAATGTTGTCACCAATTTTGCACTTTTTGAAGGTTTTAACAGTTAAAAAAAAATTACACCATTAACACATATCTACTCCTGCCAATATTTACACATTAGGAGTAAAAATTACACATTTTGATCTTTTCTTCGTTTTTAAGTCCAAGTTACCTTGTTACTTAATTTTTAGCATTAGATAAGCCAACACTCAAAAAATTCTGATTTTACTGCTGTTTATCGGAACCTTCACAAAATCTTACTAGTTCTACATTCAAATTTTTTTTTTAAACTGCCAATTTTCACAAAATCAATTTTTAAATGAGCATTTATTACTCTTCTTAAAGCAATATTAGCTCGTTAAATTGAATTTTGAACTAATTAATGGTAACATTTTATGAGTGAGTTTTATATATAAACTCATTTTTATTTGTTTTTATGTGTTTGTGGACAAAAAAAGAAAAAAAAAAAAGGCTGGTACAAATCAAACTTATTGTATAATTGAGCATCAATCTTTTAGCACCTGCTTTTGCTTAGTTCTCCTTTGAATTACACAACCTATTGAGCTACAATACTTGGGTATTTTTGCACCCTTTATTTTTAAGCCCCCACCTCCCCATAAAAAATGCATACATTTAGCATTTTCTTTGCAATTTTATTGACATTTTTCAAAAACCTAATTTAATTAAAAACATAAATTAGATGAGGGATAATCTGCTAGTTTAGTCTTAAACTCGCTAGTTCTTAGTAAAAATTATTTTTCTTTAAAGAACAAATGAAAGAAAATGTATTGTCCTCCCCCTAATGTACTGACAGGCATGAGTCATATTCAAACAATTTAGCTTAGCATAATCATGCTATGAACATTGCACTAGCAATTTTTTGAGTCACTTTTATTGTCGTTCAGTGATGCCATTCAATTTGCTTTTCTTGTAATGACAAAGAAAATGAAATGAGCTAAATTAAATTCAATCAGCAGAAAATTGTTTAGGAAATTAAGTAATAAAAATAAGTTTTGCTATTAATCAAGATTTCACAAAAAGGAATGCATAAGCATGGTAAATCTTAATTTTCAAAGCACCTAATGAAAACAAAAACCTTCTAATGATTTCAGTATTTCTTCAAACTTGTTCTTTTCATATTCAATGGAATGTCTCTGTATATGAGGCCGTATGTTGATTAGGGTATAATTCATGAAATCTATTTTCATCAAGTCCAGGGTTTCTAATATTCCTCTGAAAAGAAAAAAGAATACAAGCTTAATTTAAATCTATGAATATCATAAAAATTAAATATTGAACAAAATATCCACATTTGTTAAACAAAACTGTTTTCCTTTTTAAATGAAAAAAAAAATGTATGGAAGATTCTTGTGTGGTTGGCTTCAAAGTAAATAGATTTGTACTCTAGTACTTTTGACTCATACGTATGTAGATGCAGTATGTGATTTGGAATAAGGGAGTGGATGCAACTTCTGAAGAATCTTTTGTAGAAGGATTAAAGTATGACTACACAAGGAAGAAATATTTGGGGTCAAAAGCTAAATATTCAAGCATAAATATGGGCTGCAGTTCTTTCTTGAAATTGAGGTCTCCAAAATGCAGTGTTAAGCTTTCTATGGTCACCTTAATCCATTAATGCCCAATGTACTTTAAAGTAAATAATTTATTAAAATTCTTTTAAACAGCATTTAAGTCATTGAAACTTAGCTACTTCCTGAAGTAGCATTCCAATTCAATTGTAGTGCATAAATACCCTCAACTGAATTTAAAAAAGTGAAGGATATGAAAGCAATTTGTTTTTTAACAGATGTGAAATAAAACTGTCTTATAAATATGATGCTAACTAAGCACCAATGGCTTAAAAGAAAGTCTTAAGCCTCTGCCCTAAATCTTGAATCCATACTTGATTTTTTTTTAAAAAAAAGGCTGATTTCAAAGTTCTGGTTTTATATTTGTAGCTGTGTATATATTATGTATTGATTACACTGCAAGTTACCACATTTTATGTGGTATGGGAATAGTTAAACATCAGGAATTTTAAATGGGGTCCTCATGGTTTTTGCAGGGTTTCCTCCGAGTTCAGAAACTAAAGTGTCTTTAGTAACCCGTGATATGTCTAACATGAAAAGTTTTCCTTTAGGTTAAAAATTTACATGATTTTCATAAAATTTTGGGTAATAAATTATGTACTTAAATTTATAATTTCATGTATTAATTTTTTCAAAATGTTTGAGCTTGTAAGTTGCTTTTTAAGTTACACCTTGAAAGCACAAAAGGTCTTTGAAGTTACTTAAAAGAGTTTTTAACAAAGAATAAGAGTTATGTAAAAGAAAAATAAATAGTTAAATAGATTATTAAACAATGTAATAATATTTCTATGTCCAAATAAGAAAAAAAAAACAACATTAATATATAAATATATAAATAATAAACATCAGCAAGAAACCAATATAAAACTACATATGATCAATTTTTAAATAGCTGTTTTCAGTTATGCTATTAAAAAGATGTGTTCCATGTAGGGTTATAAAATATCTTTAAACAGTATATTTACTTTGGAAAAATGACTTGAACAATGTTTTAAACATGGAAATTTGTTGAGTACCTGCACTTAATACATCTTATACTCAAATCAAGTTTAAAGAATATGCCATGACTATATTTTATATTCAGTATCCTCTTACTTGAGCAGATCTCACACTTTCAATTCAGACTAATATCTTTTAGGTAATATATATATATATATAAAACATTGTCTATCTTTTAAAGAAATATTACTTGTACAAAGGGACGACATCATTCAGCTGCCTGAGCTTTTGAATGTTCTCATCTCTTGCCGGTGCACACAAACGTGCCATGGTTGAGATGATGAACTGGGCGTAACTCCCAATGTCCACTGTCCCTTTTTCTGCCTGCTGTTTCACCAGATCTACATCCAGCACATCGTTGATCTCATTCCTCAAACGTGTGCTGTGCGGCATAAGCAAGGACAACAAAATCTAAAACAATATTTATGGAAAGCAATGATATTAGTTTTTTTGTTTTTTAAAAATATATGCAAGGATGTGTACAATCCAGAGTATAACTACTGGCTAGAAGTTTGCATTTTCAGGTTGAGTAAGGAGAGATAATTTGACTAAGGCTGTATTTAAGGGGTGGGTTTTTAAGGTTCAAACACCCTACGAAATTTTTCAAAATTATTCAAAAAAAAAATTCTTGTCCTGCACTTTTTTTGCTGAAAAAATTTTCATTGCTTTTTATTTTAATTTTCTAATTTATTTTGAAATTGCATTTAAAAAGTGAAATTATCATTATTGAATAAATGTACAAATTACGTGATTTTCTGCAATAATTATTTTTATTGTAGTTATCGCAAACATCATTTTTTACAGAACAATACACCTTTTCCTTTCAAAATTCGAATACCACTAACAAAAGCACTAAAACTCTTTAAAATTGAAAGTACTAAACTTTATATTTAACACATTTTATAAGAAATTTCAGATGTATTACTTCGAATGCGCGTATATGAGTAAACGCATCTATCCTTTTGCGTGATTAAAAGACACTCAGATTTTTTTCCTACATTGAAAAGAAGCTTCATTTTTTTTTTTTTCATTTTTCATGTTAATGCCCTTTTAGCATCTACTGTAACAAAAACCAATAAAATGTAGAATATTTAGTCAAATTTTATTGACCATATAGATTTAACAAGAAATGTGTATGGTAAAACCCTCCCTGAAACTCAAGTCTGGTTATGGCCCTGAATTTGACTATATAAAAATGGTCAAGTAATGATAAAACCTAGAGATAAAATCAAAAATAAAGTTTGAACTAATAAAAAGACAAATAGAGAAATATAAAACTTTCAGGAGGATTTCTATGGTTTGGGTTAAAAATATTATTTAAATCAGTGATTAAAAAAAAATCACTATCTAAATAACTGATTTAAACATTTAATACTCTGGTACTAATGGGCTTGTTAAAAGACAAGGTTCATCCATTTTTTTAAAAATACATAGACTTTTTTAAGCTCTTGAATAAGTTAAAAAAGGGCTCCAATATTTTAACACTTAATGCTCTGAATAAGAGGGCCTTTTTATTACTGATATTTTTAAATTTAATTTGGATTAAGGATACCTGTCACAAAACAAAATTAACTAAGCTCTTATCTTCTTATTACACAATGAGTTTAAATAAAAAATTTTAAATTGTAAAACAAAACATCAAACAAACCTCTTTGATCTCTCCAAGCAATACAATGGC
This sequence comes from Uloborus plumipes, assembly GCA_038373865.1. Taxonomy (NCBI): domain Eukaryota; kingdom Metazoa; phylum Arthropoda; class Arachnida; order Araneae; family Uloboridae; genus Uloborus; species Uloborus plumipes. The sequence goes on along the minus strand of JAXGGA010001221.1, from coordinate 111,524 downwards.
CTGGGAACAATCTGGCGGGGTGCTGGACAACTGTTCTTGCAGAATATCCCAAAAAGCTTTGTGAAAAATTTCTGTAATTTTTGCTTGAATGCTGTTGAAAAAGTTAAGGTAGTTTTATAGACTGATAAAGTAAGTAGCAATGAAAGATTTAACTGATAAAAACATTCCAGCAACAGCAGTGACGGATCTAGCCAATCATTTCTGAGGGGGCCATTCTGTGCGCTTCTTACCCGTTCTCCAGCGGGGTAGCTAGCGAGGGTGTCACCCGGGGGGTGGTAACCCCCTCCCCCCCACCAGCACCACAAAAAAAATTCATCAACCGTAAAAAAAAACTAAATAAAATAAAAACAAGAAAGAGAATAACAAAAAAAAAAAGTGTTCGTAAAAGACGAAATACATAAGCAGCTTTTTATTTTTTGTGTAGAAGAGCTAATATTTAGAAAAGTGCCAATTTGAGTCCCAAGTGAATTTTTACTAGTATATCAATAACTAGTTAAAAAAATAATTTTCCCCAGAAAGAAGACAAGTTTTGCTTTCATTTCATCTAATAATATCAGAATTTTTTTTTTTTTTTTTTCTTCAGAAAATATTTGTTTTATACATCGAAAATCAGATCGGTAACGTGTCCCCAGTAGCAAAGCTTAGCATGCAAACAGCTTAAGCGCACTTTCTAACTTCCCAAAAAAACGCACTTGCACAAAAAACGATTCTATTTTTACCCCTTTATTAATATTTTACTTCATTTTTGTTTTAATCGATTACTGATTTTCTAGGGAATGCGAAATAGGCGTGTCCCTCAGTTCCGCGTCAGAGTGGTAACAATAACTTCCGATCTATATTTAGGCTCCCAAAATCATTTCCTGCACCTATACCACGTGATACTGAGTACCTGGTGTGATGTTTTATCGTATCGTAATTAAAAATTTGCATTTCTGCATCTAAAATTGCGGGTAAGATTTTTTAAAGTAATTTATAAAATGTGTGTCATTTGAGTCATCAGATCGGTAACACGCTCTAAAAGGCGCAGTTTTTATTATTTTAAAAATTATTTTATATATAAGTATAGTCCTTTATTACAAGTGAAAAAACCACGTGTTTGATTTTGGTTTGGTGCGATCGACTCGGAAATAAAAAAAAAACTTTGTCAGTTTGTCAGATCGGTAACAGTCAGAGCGGTAACATTGAAAAACAGCGAATATGTTACAGAACTAACTCACACGTTCAGAATTATAAAAAGCAAAAATCATTGGTTTTAGCCATATATATTGAATATTTTTGTTCTTAAAAAATGAAAAGCAATGAGTTTTAGTACAATTGCTTCATTTGTGGTTTGTATGACCTAACAATAGAAGTTAGTAAAATAAGAAAAATTGACACTGCAGAAATTAAGTTAATTAATTATTATTATTTTATTTATTTATTTATTTATTTATTTTTTTTTTTTTTGTGCTTCAATTTCTCATAACTTCGCTAAATAACTAGATTATAACTAGCATGCTAAATTTGAATTTCTGATCAAGAAATTAAATTTCCTGCAACTAATTAAAGAAAAGCGAACAGCAGAGTTGTGTGTTGAAAAAGTTGAAGTTGTGTGTTGTTTCAAAACAAAACAAATGTTTTATTAGCTTGGATTTGGTAATCTCATAATTTATTTTACCTAAAAACCTTATCGCTCATTTTTATTTCCAAGAAATGCTTTTTTATAATGAAATTTGATTTTTTAGCCTAATATATATATATATTTTAATATAATTATCTTAATTCTATGTTAAAAATGCAAGGAAATGATATCATATTTAGAGATGTTAACGAAGACTGAAAGCATAAACTCAAATATGTAGCTCATATTAACATCAGATCTGTAACATTCATCAGATCTGTAACGGCTTAAAAGTGAGTAATCTAAGGAGGGGGTAAATAACTTCCTTGACCTCCCCCCTTTTATTTTCTTGCATTTAGACCCAATTTAGACTTAAAATCCGATATTAGTTTTTTTCTGCAAAAACATTTTTTTTCCAGAAAACTCCAACTTCAAATTGGCACTTTACTAAATATTGGCTCAGAAATGAAAATTTAAGTAAGTGTAAAAGTTGTGGCGTATAATGAAATTCTACCTTAGTGAATTTATATTAAATGAGAAATATACAAAAGCTTTTTCGAAAAACTGGCATGAGACGCATATTTGTGCTTAAAAGAAACTAAGTCAAGGGGGTTGAGGGGGGGGGGGTTCCCCGAGAAAATTTTTGAAATATATACGTAGAATTCTGTATTATGATGCCTTTTAATGAGCAATTGGGATAAAAAATATCCAGAAAAATAGGCAAGGATTTTTAAAGAGTTATACATATTTTCAAGAAAAGAAAAATGAATCTTTTGCTACAGTAAATTTGCTGGCATGAATCTACATAGGAAGAGCAAAGGAGGAAAAGATGATGCATTATCATTTGCTGACACCAACTTTCTGTAAGCTTTTGATCATCTCCTGATCCACTGACAAGCACAAACACAAAAAAAAAGGAAAAATCATTAATCGTAAAAAATGCATTAAATTCTTTCATAGAAATGGTGTACTGTACAGATTCAGAAATATGGTAACGAGAGCGTAACATCCTAGCTTTTAGGTCAATTCCTAGTTTACACTTACTTACAAGTAAAATCAATTGAAGCTTAGCAAGGAATTGAAAATTGCACTAGTTCTATAAAATAAACATATAAATCATAACTGAACAAGTAAAAAATTTTTTTTACAAACAAATTCTTTCGGGAGTCACCTCCAACAGGATGTCACTCAGTGCAAACTACCACTATCCTCCCCCAAAGTGATGCTACAGAGCTTGATAAATTATGCATAACCTAAAATATTAGGTGAAGTTACAGAAACAATACATTTATATTTCTCAAAATTGTTAAATATATTTTGGGGGTCATCATCTGAAGTATACCCCCCCTCCCAGAGTGGACCTCATTGATCATACGAAATTGGAAAAATTTGGCGGAAATTTCAGAAAGAAAATATTGATATTTTTCAGAAGCTCTATGATACATTTTGGGTGTCAGCCCCAGAAGGCTGTCTCTCTGCGCAAACGCCCCTCCCTCCCCCAAGCAAGGCTATAAGATGTGATAGATTATATATAAATATTGTGCGAAATTTCAGAAAGACAATATTTACATTTTTCAAAAATGTTTTAAATACTTTTTGGGTGCCACCCCCTAGAAGGGTATCGGTGGGGGGTGGACTGTGCCCCCTGTGGCGACAGTATGGCAAAAATATAATCTAAAATATATCTGGATTTAAATATCTATATTTTCCGAACCTCTTAAATGCGTTATGGATGCAACCCCCTTCTTTCCAGAAGGGTGTGTGCCGGCACAAATGCGCTCGTACTGGTGCTACTAGTTTTGAAAGATTAAATGCATTTGTGCATTTTGAACAAAAAGTTCAGAATAGAAAACTTTTTCATAAACATCACTTAAAACCATTTTGGTGTCGCACTTCAGAGGTGTCACACGGCTAATAATACCCCCCACCACCAAAAAAAGGGGGGGGGGTCTTCCCCCTCCTTTTTTTCTTACTTCTTAATATTTTTTTTCTTTTGGTCCGCTCCGGTTGTCACCCTCTAGATGGGTGACACTTAGAAATTATTTCTTTTACAAACGTCATAAACTAATAAGATAATCATTTTTTGTTTTAATATACTGTACAGAAGTTAAATGTAAAGTTTTAAAAACTTATAACTTTCTGTTTGTTTTTCACATAGCTTGAAATTTTCTTTTTTGATGTTTTCATAAAAATAAAAAGTTTGTTTAAAACTTTCGTAATTTATTAAAAGGTTTTAAACCATTTTAAGTTTCTTTTTAAACGGTTTAGTTCCATTGAGAAAAAAGCACGTGATAAACAAATTTTTTTTTTTTTTTTTCCACAATTTTTCCCCGCTCCAAAAAAATTTCTGACTAAAACGTTTTTTTTTGGGGGGGGGGGGGTGGCATGGCCCCCATAGCCCTCCCCTTAGATCCGCCTCTGAGCAACAGTTTCATAAATCACTACAATGAGGATTTTCAAGTTGTTTTTGTATCAAGATATGTTCTTCAAGGAGTCATTCAACTCATCTCTACTTTTCAAGTTACTTGGCAAATCAGACTATATTATTATTTTTTATAATTACTTTCTTGAAAGTAATTAAAGCACGATCTTCCTAGCTGTGGTGGCAGACTTCCAAAAAAGATGAAAAGGTACCCCTAAAATACCCCTCTTCCTGGAAAACATTGTTGGTAAAAGAAGTTTTCCACCTTTAAAATTCATGATGCTATTGTTTCTAAAACTTAGCCAAATTCTATTACTGAATACTATCAATTGATGTATTATTTGTTTCAATAAGTATAAACTAGGTGACCCGTGCGGAATTCCGCAAAAAAAAAAAAAAAAAAAAAAAAAAACCCTCTAAACTTAAAATTTAATACGACAATTTTTATTGGCTTCATTATCGGCCCGAAGTTGCAGCGCAGTGTCGAAATCTATAAAGAAAAGTCCAGCGTAAGTTGGTGTAGTCCCTGCCGGAGGTTGCAAGTTCCTGATCATATGGTACACTTGACCATGTAGTTTAAAACAATATGGACCTTTGCCAGGAATGTTAACTGAGTCCAGGGGCGGCAAATAAGGGGGGCAAGAGGGGGCGGTCGCACCCCCAAATATTTTTCGCAGAATGTCAAAAAACAGATGAATTCCATTATGTATAACACAAATCAACGATCACGTACAAAAGGAACGAAAAAAAATTGTCGATTTTCAACAAAAATTGATAAAACTCATCCATAAACAAATTCTCAAGATCACTTCCAGCAACAGAGGAATCTGAAGAAAATGATCTGAAACAAATACAACGGGGCAAGAAAGGATTTTCAACATTAGCTGTTTGGTAAATAGTATAAGAGACTTTAAATCCATGGAAAAAAATCTTCTTCTGAGTGCAAATATTTCAGATTAAAACTTGACTAGAAGTTAAAAACTAATTTCCAATCACGACACTTTATGTGATGACTAGTTACAAAATAATTTTAAAGTTTGGTGAAAAAATTTAAATTGTTTTAATAACTCAAATTTGTTTTATTATTCAATCTAGTTTCAGATATCTTTCTTTTAACCAACATGTATTTTTTTCCATACTTAGGTACGTCATATTTAAAAAAACTCGCCCCCTCAAACGAAATGTTGAAATGCCGCCCCTGACTGAGTCCACTTTGACTGAAGCGAAGGCCATAGCATTGTTGAATTGTCTAATATTGTCTAGGTAGTAGACACCTTCCTGTTAGTCTGCCTGTTGGTACCCTGTTCCTTGGCATTGTAAAATCTTGTACGTTTGCAACAACATCGCCATCAAGTGCCGTTGTTCTGACAACTTTTCAAAGAGATCAAAGAAACGTTCACTTTTACAACTACTACAAAAGTGATACCCTATATTAAAATCAAATACCCAAGGCTACTACCAAACTAAATACTAACGTTATCGCAAAACTACCATAGTATTTTGAAACAATAAAAATTACAATTAAGGTTTACCGAGCTAAGCCTTGGCTTGAAATGTCGCATTTAAAATTGATTTGAACAACAATGGCAGTTGAGCAAAAAATTTAACTTTTTCAAACTTCAATTGCTTATAAGTCGCTTAAACGTCGATTTTCAAGATTCTCGTTACGCGGCGCTAGCGGAGAAACGTTCTAAAGAACGCATTTTTTTAAATCTTTCGAATGAAATCAAAATGGAGACGATACGACAGTTATTTCGCTAGATAGAGTCAATTTTGTGCCCAAAAATTGAAGTTCGAATAAAAAACGAACTGACACTTTTTAGAGGGTGGGTCTAATTTTCGTCAATAGCCCGCGGCATAAGGTTCAAAATCATAAATTTTCATGCAATTCGATAAAGAAATGAGCGAGTTTCGACCGGGTATAGGATTCGGCTTAGAGAAATAATATATGGAGTTTAAAATTAATAAAAACAAAAATGCTTTTTTCTTTTCCTGTTTTGAAACTAGTTACTGTAGTTACAGACTGGCTTTTGTACACAGCGCCCGCGTTAAGCATTCGCCATCTCCTCAAATGCTATGAAATCGAAAAACCGGTAAAAAAAAAAAAAAAAAAAACTCTGATTAGGCTACAGTATTGGCAAAGAGAAAACTGTCTAAAACTTTCACTGGAAATAAAAACAGAAATTATTATAGGAAAAATATTAATTACGTTTGATGAAAATTAACCTTTGATAAAGACTTTTAAAATTACCTTTCTGGCTAACAACTTGAAATCTCTGGCATGGGCCGTGGTACAATTTTAGAAACTAAAATAAAGCTTCATGACCTATGCATCACCACAATTATATGCATTATAAATACATTCAAACTTTAAAAAAAATTAACAAAAAAAAAAAAAAAAAAATCTCACTTGGATTCTGGTTTCTTCTGTTGTAGTTTGAAATCACTGTTTACAGCTATTTCATGAGCCAAAGCCATATTGAATTCTGATTTTGAAACATCTTCAGCAACTTTCAGGATCTCTTCCATGGATACAAATGCAGGTGGGGATGATGCTAAAATCAGAAATAAAGTTAATAGACTGCTGTTACGTAAAAGATGGGAAAAAAGAGCAATAATCTATTGAAACTTAAAAACAAATAGAACTGTGAAAATGATATTTCATCATAAGTATAGAACTCTTATGCATAAGGCAAAAAAAAAAACCATAATATTTATATTTCTGCTTTGTTTTATTGGGAATTTATAAATCATATTATCAGCTCATTTACAATCTAATTAATAAATCGGAAATTAAAATAAAATTTCTTTCAAAAATTTAAATTGTTAGTGCTGCTAACACGTGAAAGCAATATAATGGGTTTTCTGTAAAACTATAAACTGCTGAGATATGTGCTGAGACTATTTGCACATTTTGAATTTGAATAACTAAAACAGCAAATTCAATAATTAAATAGCTTGCTGCAAGAATGAGATGGCTCTTATTTCAATGTTTTCAAAAGATTTGCATTGGAGCTCAAAACACCAATTCACTTTTGAATTTTTTATATTTCAATAACTTCTCTTATATGCTTCTCAGTCCACTTGTAAAAAAGACTTTATGAAAATAACATTTTGTTGTATGATTTGGTGCTTTAAGCGCTCATGCAGACCTTCTGAAACATGATTTCTATATCTATTAATTATAAATGTTGCAAGTATAAAATAAAAATGGTTCTTGTCGTAATAACAAAGCATGTGTGTACTGAATTAAGTCCTTTCTGGTATTTTTTATTGTAGTTCCAATAGATTAAATTATTATTTTTCAATACACAAGTTACGTCTTTAGCTTTCCAAACCTAGTTTGTTTTGTCATTGCTAAATTGCTAAGTAAATCAAGCAAAAGTATAAACTTATTCACACAGTCAATTATAACTGGTTAACTTTGGATGTTCCACACATGACGAATGCAAATAAATTAAATTTTAAATTAAAAAAAATTATTAATAATAATCTATCTGTCAGGAGTATCTTTGCATCAAATGTAAAAATTAGAAAAGTGCTTACTCCCATTTAGTTAAAATATTAAGATTTATAAGAAAATGTTGGTGAAATTATAGTTGTGACTGTCCCGCACGTGATAGTGAAATGACCTGAGAGAGGTTTTCTGTGACTTGAGTGAAGCCTGGGGCTAAGGTTTATGCTAGTGGTCACTCTTCTTAATCTCTTCCATAAAAAGTTCATGAACTACTAAGTTTAGGATTTGATGCTGTTTCACGGAAAAGCAAGAAACTAACTAAAACAAGATATCTAATGTGACATATAAACAGATGTATTAAATTAATGTTTACACATCACAAAAGGAAATAAAGTCTAAATTAAGGCCAAATGAAACCAAGTGAATAAATGCATAAAGTAACCAAAAATTAAAATTAAAAAAAAATATCTTGGTAGTAAAATTACAGGGGATGAAAGCCTGAAATGAATTCCCAAGTAAGCTGCCAAAGGGTGTATTTTGGCTTCCTGCATTCTGACGTGGTACTGGTTTTGGTTCACTTGCACAGTCTTTTTCCTTTTGTTGTGTAGAGCTTGAATCTCCAGCAAACTGTTTTTGATTAGTATCTTCCATGCTGTAGCTGAAATTCAATGTACATTTAGGATTAAATCACAGATTTACAATAATTTACATTCAAATTACATTTTAAGGAATATATGAGGCAATTTGTGTCAAAACCAGCTCAGTTTTAAGAATTTTACTGGAGAGGCACAAAATATTTCACTATGCCCATAAACTATTAAACTATTTCTTATCTAGTTTGAATAACATATAGTTTATGACTCCTTTTTGGTTTTCCTTTTAAAACTGGCAGTAACCTATGGATGCCAACACTGAAAGCTGAGTCTGAATTAGTGTTTTGCAGTCATACCTCACATTTCGTCTTTTTTTTCTGTTTGTACTCCGATACTCTTTCGCAGCGCAGATGTTTTTTTAACTACCCCACAAAATGATGTAATGAATGTATTAAGTTCAAGTATTAAATAGTGAATATAACGAAGAAATGTAAGCTCATTTTCTCATAAAAACTCTTGAACTTGAAACACGCATTATTATTTACGTTTAAGACATGTAAGTAAAATTTCATAACTTAATAAATAGTATTGAAAAAAAGGAAAGAAAGTGGAAGAAACAGAACCTTTTTCTTTCTTTGTGTCAAAATTTAATCCTTCTCATTTGTTATGACAATTTACAATCAATAACTTAGAACATGCAAAACGAATTTAGACCATATTTGGCTTTCAACTTTTTTTTTTTTTAAGACATCACAAAAGATTAAAGAAGCAGTACTAGTTTCTGTTTCGCAGGCTCTGCCAAAGTTCAGGGAAGTTATTAAATTTTTCTTGAAGGCGCACAGTGTGCTAGCTTTTTTTTAAACGAGAAACAAAAATTCTTTAATTAGCAGTGCAATAGATTTTTATGTTTCTCTTTTGACAAAGAGTTTACACATAACAGGTTGGCTTGTGAGAAAAAAAAAAAAAAAGATACATTATTTTTTTTTTGTTGCTTGAATTATTTTGTTTGAATTGGCAATAAAATAAAAGCCAAAGATGGCGGCCACCGTAAACGGTGTTGTTGACAGCGGAGAGAACTATCCCAAAAATGACATTTGTGATACAAAATCTAGTGCTTGTAATTCATTAAATTCCTCTGTTTCGTGTAATGGACTCGAGGATGAGTTTTCGGTGTCATGGGGGTTCAACATTAATGAATTATTTGCGTTAGCTACTACTTTTTTAAAAGGTAGGTATGTGCCGTGTTTACCGATGATGTGGATATCATGAGTCGGCGATAAATACTATTCCGCGTGTTACAATCTTTGCAGTGCTGATGTTTTATGTTCAATTAGTTTAGTTTAATCTGTCATTTGCTGTCGCAGTGGGTTTTCTTGTTTTTCAAATGAATCCTTCCAATTCATGTTTTCGATTAGCACCTCAGTTTTGATTTGTCAAGTAAAATGTATGCACTACTTCCAACTCATCTCATTTGAGAAATTGTTTTATTCACTTTGATAAATTTTGAAATTTTACTAAATCAAAAGAAATGGCTGTCATATAACTGTATTTAACTCCAAACATTAACGATTTTTATATTCCTTTTCTGGTGTAAATCTGAGTGAGTTGAAAAATAATCCCTACTTTATTCTCACTTATTTTTTCGGATCGATAATTTCATTATTATTTTATTCATTTGTTCAGGTCAAAGTTTCTCTACTGTTTTATTCGTACTTGCGCTCCAATCATAATAGTTTATTCTTTTCGTAATTCTTATATATTTTTCTATTGAACTCCTATATTTTTTCTTTTAAACTTCTTTAAAAAATATTTTTTTTTCACTTCCTATGAGCCCTGTTGAATGTTCATGAGAATAACTCACTGTTTTACAATTTATTGAACATTTAATGAAAGTCTCCATCTTAACAAGGGTGCAGAATATGTCCGATCCAGCGATCATAGATCAGGGGAAATTTTGGTCGTTTGGGGAAATTTTGCTGATTCAATACAAAGTATTCCGCAAGATTGAAAATGTTTTCAGAAAAATAAAAAAGAATCGGAAAGCAACATCCTAAATTATAATTATTATTTTTCTTTTTACAATGATTATCAATTCATTTTCCGCTTTCCCGTTAGAAGCCAGTCGCTACTTGTGAACACAAATCGTTACTGGGGTGCTTATCTAGTCATATTTAATGAGCCAAACAGTAGTAATGTTTCTACGTGCATTCTCTATGAAATAAAATATTGCATACTCTAAGTTCATATTCAATCAATTCTCCAGCAGTTCTTAATTTTCTGGACTCTTTCTCCTCACATAATGAGTATTTGCAGATTAAATATCTGGGGGAGTACTCGGTGCAACACTTTTGACTTATGTTTTATTGTGGTATGTATGGTGTAATGCGAAATTAATTTTTATCTAAGCTTATCCTTATATTGTTAAATTTTGGGGAAATTTTCATACAGATTGGGGGAAATGTTGGAGGGAAAAACATTTTCTGCACCCCTGTCCTTAAAAGTCGGTTGTTTCCAAAACTTACAGTTGGACGATTCCACGGTAATGTGTGTGACATTTGTACACACTTTTTTTATTTTTAAGGTCCTTTTTCCAGCATCGAAGAATCAAGCATTGGTTAATATTATCTTAATATCAGTGGCGTAGCGTGAGGGGGGCAAAGGGGGCACTCGCCCCGGGCGGCACTATGCTAGGGGCGGCAAATTCTGCAACAATAACTTGAGATCCCCCCCTTTTTTTAAGTGGCGGCGGGGTTTTTTTTAATGACAAATTATGTATAACTAAATCTGCATCAAAAGCTTTTTTATCCCCTCTCCCTTCAAATCAAACTTGTCTGCAAGCAGCATGCAGTCCGTTATCACCGGCGTTGACATGGACCAGTAGCGTACATAGACTAAGATGCGCTCCCCCGCAAGATTTATAAGTGCGCCCCTGCCCCCTATTAAAATTTAAAAAAAAAATTCCCCGTGTAACTCATAGTACTATTTTTCTGGATCGAGCGCCCTCAATCGTCTTGCGCCCCCCCCCCGCGCCAAGGGGGTTGCGGGGGCGCTATGTACGCCACTGACATGGACACTAGAGTGTCCCAAAAAAACCGAAAGTCGGAATTTTATTACGCATACCCTCTTATTTTTTCCTTTTACATCAAAACAATTGTAAAAAAAGTTTCATGCAATTTGAACAACGGTAAAGCGTGCCGACTTGCGTCCGAAAGTGCGAACTAGCAATTTTTCACTAGGTTAAATCGAAAAATTTTTTTTTCGGAAATTCAAAATTTCATGTTGATAAAACGCTTCCCCCACATCCCCACATGTCCCACAAAATCATTTATCCAAATTAAATAATATTTAGGTACCCCAAACGAGGCTTAAAATTCATAAATTTTCTTCAAAAAATAACTTTTTCTCTATGTATTTTGTTTCTAATGAAAGATAACTTTTAAGAAAATATCAAGATGAAAAATATGAAGCATAAAGTATATAATTAGGGCTAAATATTAGTTTTTTGTCTCATTTTATGTTTATTTCAACCGGAAATTACTCAAAATTAAGGTTTTTCCAAGTTTTAAGTTAAACTTTTTTATTTTAAATACCACATTTTTTTTACAATTGAAGTTAAATACCAACGTAAATAAAGCAAAAATTAGGTAGAAAGTACAGCATGTACACAGTACAATTTTGTACAAAATTTTGGTACATAATTTACATGTACAAAATTTTGGTACATAAAGAAGGAAACATTTTTTTTGTAATAATACTTTCATTGAAATATTATTTTTCATCTTTGGCAGTTATTTTGAACTTTTAAAAAAATGCGAAATTTTCACCTCAAAAACTCATGGGGCAAAGTTAAAAATAAAATATTTTTGTTATGAAAATTTTTCAATTCTACGATTAACAGTAATTTTCATTAAATGAATGCGTAAATAAATGAAAAAAAATGTTAAAGAAGAATAAACGAATGAGCAAGTAAATGAATAAATAAATTAACTAATGTGTGAGAAAAAATAAATGAGTGAATAAAATAGAGAATGAAAAAGAAAATGAGTTAATGAATGAGTAAATAATTAAGTAAAATAATGTTCATAAATTAATTAATGAAGAAATAGGTGAATGATTTAATAAATGAATGAATAAGTATACGAAATGAGCTATTTCACGTTGCCCTATCTACTTGCCCCGCGTGCACTTGACAAATTACATTGAACATTGAAAATCAAAAAGTGCCTAATTTTAAATAAATAAGGATTGCACTGGATATCAGTAGTTCTCAATTAATAGTTTGAATGATAAAAACAAAAATCTTATCCTTTTATAATAACAAGAAATACTTTTGAAAAACCACGAATATTATAATAAAGGTATCAAATTTTTAAAATGGCTTGATGTATAATTTTTTTTCGTTGATCTTTGGAGCTACTTATTTTTTTGACAGGAATTAACTATCTGTCTAGGAACTTAGTTAAAATTTTGCTAGAGAGGTTGCACTGCAAGCTGTGAAAATATTTCAAAATTTCACTTTGCCCCACATTCCCCTACTACATTTTTTATTTTATTATTCATTTGCAAATGCTGTTTTGAAAGTATGTTCTTTAGTGATTTTGGGACTTGATATTTTCTTTAAGTGTATCTGCAATTTAAAATTTATAAATGATGCAATAAATAAATAGAAAAAATCAAATATTTAAAGAAATATATAAATTTTATGCCTCGTGCTGGGGACCTAATTTCTTTAAAAAATTTGAATAAATGTTTGTTTGATTGTTGATCAATTGATTGTTTGTTTGTTGATCAATATGACTGTCGAAAATGTTTACTGTAATTTCAAAAATTACAAGTTATGCCGATTTGTGCTTGAAAGTGTAAACTAGTATTTGTGTACTGAGCAGAATCGAAAAAAATTGGGGGAGGAAGTAACTAATTGTTTAATTAGTTACTTCCTCATATCGCGTATTTGTTACCTGTTATTTTATTATTTTGCAGAGGAAAAAATTGATAATTTCATATCATTTAAAAGCCAGCCTTTGCTTACTAGGCTCAAAATTGATGATAGTTTTCTCAATGAGAATCCTTCTTTATGGGCGAATAACACTTAATTCCTTGAAGGAAAAAGGATGGTCTCAGTGCTTAGACCAGTAAATAATACAGATGAAAGAGCGGTAAAAATGAGGCAGGACTTTCATGGTTTGCTAACAACTAATAAAGAGCAAAAACAATTTTTGTTATGTTGCGTTCAAGAGCACCGAAATATATCCTCTGACTGCAATAAACAAACATTAAAACAATAGTATGTTTAGCAATGTTTATTGTACTGTAATATTGTAGTAAATATATGTTGTAAATAAATTGTTGTCATAGTTTTTTTTTTTTTTTCAATTTATTTATTTTAACTATTTATTTATTTTAAATTAGATATATTTGAAGAAAATATGAAGTTCCAAAATCACTAAAGAACATACTTTCAGATGAATAATAAAAAAATGCATTTAAAATGGAAAAAAATTACTTAAAACTTGAAAAAAACCTTAATTTTGAGTAATTTCCGGGAGAAATAAATATAAAATGAGAGAAAAAACTTATATTTAGCTCTAATTGTATACTTTACGTTTCATATTTTTCATCTTGATAATTTCTTAAAATTTATATTTCATTGTTTACAAAATACATAGAAAAAAATCTTTTTTTTTGAAGAAAATTATGAATTTTAAGCCTCGTTTGAGGTACCTAAATATTTTTTAATTTGGATAAATGATTTTTTGGGACATGTGGGGACGTGGGGAAAGCGTCTTATCAACATAAAATTTTGAATTTCCGGAAAAAATTTTTTTCGATTTGACCTACTGTCTAAAATTTTTTCGTGCGACCTCCGCCTCATCTGCGCACGCGCCAAGTCTCTTTGGACTTTCTCGAAATGGGGAGGAAAAGCAACGAGGAAGTAGTCCGCGAACTAAAGCTGAAGGCATCGGGTAGTGCGCATCCAAAACCTAACTCCCCTTTTTAAGATGGAAGCGTCCGACCTTGCCAGGCGCCCAAAACGCAAACAGACAGTAGTGAAAAAGGTTCGCACTTTCGGACGCAAGTCGGCACGGGTTACCGTTGTTCAAATTGCATGAAACTTTTTTTACAATTGTTTTGATGTAAAAGGAAAAAAATAAGAGCGTATGCGTTACAAAATTCCGACTTTCGGTTTTCATGTGACACCCTAATGGACACGCTCGCACAATGCTGTTTAATATTCTTCTGCTTAATATGTTTTCATTTGTGGAAAATATTATCTCTCATATATTTCAATAATTTTAGAAAAAGATTTATTAGAATTTTTCGATCAACATTTCCTGTTGTAGGATGAATACATTAAAATGTAAAACATGGTGTGAATTATAAAAAAAAAAAAAAAATCTCGTTTTCATTCAGTAAAAAATTAATGTCATAATTTCTCGGGTGGGGTGGGGGCAGGAGAAAAGGGAAGGGGCGGCAAATATGGTGCATGTCCCGGGCGGCAAAATCCTACGCTACGCCGCTGCTTAATATACATCCTTTTGTAAACTAATATCATGCACAATTTTATCGTTCCTAGTTTTTTATAATTTATTATAAATTTTACAAAACTTGTAACGTGTGTGACGACTGAAAACTGCAATTTGTTATTAAGTTATACAACTTATATTTTTCCTGTGAAATGTGAAGTAAACTGCTATTCTTTTGTTTTGGAATAATTACAATATAGTGTAAGGATTTGTATTACATTTTTATATATCTTTAAATTGGTTTGATTTTGGGAGAAAATGCACGAAAACAGTTGTAACATGTGTGACATCTAATGTAACGTGTGTGACTGGCTCTGAAATTTCAGGTTACACTTGTCTTATTTCACTTAGAAAGGGAAAAATACTGCTTGTGTGAAATATTTTCAAGTAGTACTTTTTAGGGATGCACCAATAAGCAAATTGGCCGATTACCGATTAATCGGTTGTTCATAATCAGCTAACTAATTGGCTTGGCTGATTAATGATATTTTTTTTAATTGTCCATGTCTATATCGCTTTTTCTTTTACAATATCGATTTTAGAAATACCAGTGATTAATTTATTTTCTGAAATACTACTTTTGCCCCATTTTCCTAACTTTTCCGAAGTAATTTCAAAATTTCATCCAATTTTTTTCAGCTAATTTTCATATTATTGTTAATAGAATTAACAATAATTTATAGTAATGCTTGCTGAAAGATATTCACTGTTACTAAGTTAAATCATCATAGTTCCTAATTGAAGGTATGCTTTGAAAAATAATATAAAAAAATATTTTTTCGCTGATTAATCAGCAAAATTTGGCCGATTGTACATAATCGGCAAAGAGGCCGATTATGGTTGATTAATCGGTGCATCCCTAGCACTTTTCTTATACATTTTTGAAAAAATAAACACTAATTTATTTAATTACATTTAAATAATATTATAAGAAACATGCACACTAATTTTGAAGCTTATTATCAAACAGTTGCAAAATGCATGCATTTGAAAACAAATAATGAAAATAATTAAGAGCTTGAAAACTCTTTGTGCAACTCTTATACAGAAACAGAAACTTAAGAAAAAGAAAAAAGAAATGAAAATGCCTCTAGTTCTTATTATCAACATTGTCCAGAAATGCGAACTACCCACCAGGGTGTCAATGATTTAAATCAATTGATTTTAATCAATGATTTAAATCGTGATTTAAATCAATTGATTTTTTTTTTAAATTGATTTAAATCACTTTTTATTTTAATCCTTAAAAAGTTCTCTTGGACAATCCCAATTTCATTATTTTTACCATTTTCTTTTAGAGCTTTGATTTCCATCTTATAAATGGAAAAGTAATCCTACTCATCCCTCTGCACAGATGCTGGAAGGTTGCAGTCCAAATAATATGTATGCACAAATAGTGCTATTTGTTGTCTAAGATGTGAAATAAGGAAAATACATGCAGGTGCAGGGCAGGTGTTGCAAAGAGTGAATTGAGGGGGGAAGGACATGATAGAATGTGTGATATACTTTCAGTGAAAAGAAAAAACAAAAAGAGCCAAACAGAAAATGAATTTTCTATGCCTTGCATTAGCAATTGGGGGGGGGGGGGGGCAGTCTTTATTAGTGGCTGAAATGGAACACATTCCAGCTTTACAAAACAAAAGCAAAATGAAGAGGAGGAGGGCTGAATGAAGTGAGGATTGGGTTGAGCTTCCTGTCCCATTTGATTTTTATCCTAGCTAGTAGACAGGATTATTTTCAGATTGGCTCCTAACACTTTTTTCTGGGTTTCTTACTGGTGAAGCTTTTCTTCAAAGGTGTTTTTGTATTTTAAAAAACTTAAAGGTAAGTTGTTCATAAATAAAAATTAATAACTAAAATTTCCAAATTAAAAAAAAAAAAAAATTGAAAAAATCTGATTTTAATCAAAAAAATCTGATTTAAATAAAAAAAATCCGATTTTTTTGATTTTTTAAAAACAATCATTGTTTTTTTTTACACCCTGCTACCCACGAAACCCTGCTACTTCTGAGCACCGATTTTCTTCACAACTTAGTTAAACGTATAGTGTAGAATGTCATGATACTTGGCCATTTACAGTATCTCCCTGATTTAAGCATTAGACTGACTTCTATGTGATATTTTGTAATGGATAAAACTTCTCACCAATTTCCAGGTACTTAGGTTAAACTCTACATTCAGGAAATCAGACAACTGGCAATAATTTTTAATAACAATATCTAGCTGCTTATTTTCTTGTGTATATGGGATACATTTTTATTTTCTATATATGGTTCACTAGTATTACATGCATTCTTTGTATGCCATCAGTTTTTTGGCACAACAATCCATGCATTTTAAACTGCATTTTCTTTGTTTATCTCAACTTTGCTAATATATGAATTCTCTGCTGAGAAGTAAAATTTTAGAGAAAAAAGAATTAAAAAATACAAGAATTAAAATTTGAAGGATGGGTTGCACTGCCAAATGTAGGAAACAATAGAAAATTTTTTTAACTAATTATTTTGTAGTAAAAAAAAAATTCTATACATCATTCAAATAAAATCACACTTGCTACGTAACGTGTGTGACATGCAGATTTGGACTTGGGGAGAACTAACAAATTATGATTTCCTCTTAAAATTTCTGCTACATATTCCTTATCACTATCTAACTTATTATATGAAACAAAATCATTTCTAAAAAATTTTAACTGCTTAGGCGATTAAAAGTATCTTTTAACTGTAACGTGTGTGACATTTTTTACTCATATGTATTTTATATCACTTATCCACCTCAAAAATTGAAATTTTGATTTAACACATTAATTGAACTAAAAAAGGAAGGTTAACAAAAGTTAAAACAACAGGTTTTTTTGTTTAATTTTTCAAATAATTTCGTAGAGAGGAAGATGAAAACTGGACTGCAAATTTGCTTTTGTAAACAATGAACACTAGACTCCCAATTTCCTTATTTATAAAGCATATTAAAAAAAATTTCATCTGATTTTTGTGCTTTTTCGAAAAAAATACAAACTAATTAATAATAAACAAATGAAGAAAAATTGAATATTAAAAAAAATTTTTTTTGCTAAAATGGCCCACTTTCCGTGGAATCACCCATTTGCATTTAACCAAACCTTTCTTGCATGCAAGTGTAATCCAACGTAAAATTCATTTAGTTAGTATTTGATGTTTTTTAAAATTTTTCTTTTTAAGTTCAATACATTTACTTTCAACTGTCTTGCAAATTTTAATGCAACCTTTTCAGAGTAGCGCAATATATTTATTATGCTCTTATAAGGAAGTAAAATGTAATAAAATGAAATGTAATAAGGTGCCAATTAGGAGTACATGTGAATTACGAAACAGTTCAAGACAAAAAGTTTATTTGCACCGCAAATGAGATGTGCAATGTGGTAGATAATAGAAATCCCGGGAAAAATCCCAACCTTAGTTAGTTGTATGGTCTGAAAAATTGTTTGACTCTTCTTGATGTAGTTGAAACTAAACTTTTTCATCATCAGAAATTTAGCTGAATACAATATTTTCGCTTTCCTCTCAAATTTCCTCTACTAATTAATAAGCTCATACATGCTATATAAAATCATTTTGCCTTATTTAACAGTTTTTCTTCTTTTTACAGAGAAGGAAGGCAAAGCTTTTCACATATCCTATAAAGACAAGTTATCCTTGGTTGCCTTTACCCAGCAAGTGCTACATGGGAAATATGTGGAAGAGAAAGCACCACCACTTGGATATTTAGATGTGATTGGAAGGGACAGAAGGTATACACTTTAAGATGATAAAAACAGAATTTTGTTCATAGAGAAAGGAATAGTTTTATATCTCTTTATTTATGTCTTGAAAAATCTGAAATTTCAAGTAAATACTATCCACAAAATTTATCACATTAACACTATAAAACAGAAAAAATGTTTCTAAATCTGAAGACTTTCTATGTATAAGCTTGGTTTGCACTAAAAATATTGATCAAAATATGTATATGGGTTTCTGATTACAACACCCAAAAGTTAAGTCCATCTTAATATCCTGAAATTTAGGTTAAGCAGCCAGTGAAATTTATATTAAGTTTGAGGGACAAAACAGGCAATATAGATTTGTACAAATAGCTTGTATTTTGCCTCTTATACTGTCAGCCCCGCTTAATCGGGTAACAGATAAATGAATACCCCCTCTTATATGAATAAAATATCTCAGAACCAAATATTTCCCCTGCCGTAGACAAATGTCAAATATCCCCGCCCAATTGAATAATATTTCTTGGAACCAACAGTATTCGTTTCAGCTGGGTTGACAGTATTTCTTATTGAGAGAAGAAGTATTAAAGGCATAATTCAAACTATTTGTCCCAATCTATTACTGCCTGTTTTGTCCATCAAACTTCATATACATTTTGCTGTTTGCTTTAAAATTAGGTTAAATTTAGGGATATTAGGATTAACTAAATGTTAGTGTTGTGATCAAGAAGTCATATGCATATTTTATTTCACACCTTTTAGTGTGAGCCCAGCTTATAATAAATGGTGTAATTTTTTTGAAATATTTTATTTTGAAGTGTTTTCATCATGAAATTAATTTGAGGTGAAACTTTTTGAAATTTAAAACATTAACATGCTACCAATCTTTATTTAATATTTAAAAACAGAAAAAAAGGTGTTCCCTTTCAAAAAGAGCATAGCTTATGTTATACCATTAATTTGCTTTAAATATTGCATTTGTAAATTTTTGCTTGCGTTTTAAAACAATTTTGAACAAGTATGGAGTACGAAAAAGCTTTTAAAAACCCTTTTAAACAGATAACTTAAGTTTAATCAAAGCAAGCTTCAAACATATATTTTATGAAAAGTTTTTACTGTCTAAAAATCAAATCTATTAGCCCACCAAGAGCTAGCAACATTGAAAAACAACAATATTAAGATGTCTGGCTCTTTAATATATCTTTCTCTATGCTCTTCTAAGCAGCATGCCATGTGGCTGGTGGCCGTGAGCGGTTGCTTGTTTTACTACGCATCACACTTGTACTGGAAAAAATAGTGATTTTTATGTCATTTTTGGGCAATTCCATTTCAAATCAATCATGAAAAAAAAAAGTTTTTGACCTCACCATTTCCAATTTTAACAAATTTTTGTGATGGACGCATATGACAAGATAAGTAATCCTGCCAAGTTTTAGATTTTTAGTTAAAAATTGTACAAAGTACAGAGCTGTTAAAAAAGAAAAAAGAAAACAAACAAAAGTTTTTACATGCAACTTCTTTTATAATTTTAGTAGAATAAAAATTCAAAAACCATTGTAAAGGTAAGTAATACCTTTCTATTGATATGTTACATGACATACTTATGACAGGTTAAAGTTTCTGATTGCCCCAAAACGTTTAAAAAATCACTATTTTTACTAGCAAAAATGGGATGCTCAGTAAAAAATGTAACCACTCTCGGCCACCAGACACCCCGCATACTGTTTAAAAAAGCAACCAAAAGTCTTAAAATTTTAACTTGAAGATGTTTCAACCAATTCTTAACAGAACTATATTAATGTTCTTATCTATAACATAAGGCTAATTCTTTACAACAGACAGTACTATAAGATACTCTTTTCATCTTTATCTGAATGAACACCTTCGAAAAAAAACTCATTTTGATAGCAAAAAATATGTTCTTTCTAATGGTGTCAATGAAAAAATGGTGGAAGGTGACAAACTTGAGCTATAAGGAGTTGAAAACAGGCGATTTTTCATGAGAGGGATTTTGGTCGACAGTTAGGATGACAATATCTTTTACAAAATCAATATTTAAGTTCTGCAGCTGTAAAGTAATAAAAACAAGTCTTTGAACCTTTTTTTGTGCAAAGTATGAAACCTTGAATTTTTTTTTTTCGTTAAAAATTTATAACAACCTGAAATCCACTGGGAAGAAAAGTGTCCACCTCGTTTTTACGCAAGTTTTTATGGGTGCTATGCAAAATTTAATAAGCTCAATCTTTTTAAAGTACTGGAGAGTATTCAAAACCAAAAGTGCTTTTAGCTCCAAAAATATTAAGCTTCTCTAGTGTGATAAAATTTTCTGCATCCTTAAACTAAACATTGCAACTCGTTGAAGCTGATCCACAATTTTGGATCCCATTTTTGTGAGATCCTAGAACCTCCAGATTTGGATCTTGGAAACTAAAAATTTGCACAGGTTAGTTTCATAGGTATGTCTACACCTCTGTAAAATCTAATTCAAATTGAAGATGGTCGGGTTGGGAACCATTAGTTCACTTGACATGGAATTGACTCCTTTATAATTAATATTTCTTCTATTGTTTTTGCAAATAATTAAAAAGTGGAATTGGTAGGCATTATCACAAAGAAAGTTACCCCCAAAAATAATCTTTAAATAAACAAGTAAATAAACTAATCACTTGAAAAGGACCCCGGCAAAATGTTTTGGAGGAAACTTCAGATTATCAGAGAAGCTGATATAGCAGCTTGTTAGATATATGATGGTCTTACGGTTGGTGATTGTTAAAAATAAGAATTTAAATCTAGGCGTCATAATGGCGCCTAGTGTATGTCACTTTGTGTCAAACAAATAATCTAGGTGTTATGTTTAATGAATCAAACATCTGCGTCCAGACTTTTTTTACTAAGCATACTGCCAATATGCATTGTTGTATGCTGCGCACTGCTGATAGCTGATAGAACACTTGTAAAATGTCCAAAGGAATTGATTTTTAAAGACAAAATTGATTCTCTTTTAAAATTGCCTTTTGCAATTTATTCATAGAGCCAATTAAGTCTTAATCATAATGAGTTAGGAACAAAAATTTTAATGTGTCAAATTTATGAGTTAAATTTGGCTCCTAGGGTTGAAAATCTAAGTGTCCAATTTTTGGTGTCAAAATGCAACTTCGGACTATTTAATTCTAACACTGGTCTGTTAAAGATGTATATATATAAATTACAATTCGGAAATGATTTTTTTTTAAACATTTGTTGTCAAGAAAGAGTAACATTTTTATTGTTTACTGTTCACTTAAAAATCAAGTACACATTCTTAGAAATGTATTTATGTGCACTTTCTTTGTTAATTGTCAATACTGCTTAATTTATTGTACATTGTTTTAAAATAAAACACGATTTATGTTAACTTTCAGGCAAGCATGGCAAGCATTAGGTGATATGTCTGAAAAAGATGCCAAAAAAGGTTTCATCAATTTATTAAACAGTATTTGCCCACTCTTCCGTCCATTTGTGTTGGCTCATAAGTGTCACTTAGAGGAATTGGAGCGGAAAAGGTAAGTTAATTTTGTTTGTTTTGAAAATGAAATTTAATTATTTAAGTTTAGAATTAATGCTGGATGATTTTTAGTACTCTACCGTGTACTATTGTAAATGCTACATTTACAATTGCAGCAGAAAATCATTTTGAAATATTTACTAGTACAGCAAACACTGGTTGAGTAAAAAATCTTTCTAGTCAAATTCATTGAATAAAACAATTTGCTTCGTAAAATTCTCTTAAAGTGAAGAATCAAAATGCAGCAAGGGCTCTTTCCTTTTTTTTTTTTTTTGCTCCCTGTAAAAAATAACCCAATTCTAAATTCCAGTGATCATAACTAAAACCTAGATTATTGCATATGCAAGTCTACATTTTAGCTCTTTTTGACTATAGTGCATATTTAATGCATAAAAAGAAAAAAAAAATGAAACAAATAATAATTTTGCAAAATATTTTATATTAATGAATTAAAAATGAAATGGATTTAAAGCATTAAAAACCAGTCTAATGTATTTTTTAAAAAAAGTAAAAATTGTAGGACAGATGGAAAACCATTTCATGCAGATAGATATCCTTACTTCCAGTATCCAATGAGAAAGGAATAAAAATTTCCAGGGTTTAAACTAATTACTGAGCATTGCATTTTCTGTGCATAGTTGTGTTAAGATATATTATTTGTCACTTAACTCATAAAATGAAAGTTAGAATGCTAAAAGTTAAACCGTTAAGTAACGGAAAAAAAAATGTCAATTGCAACAAATGCCTATTGCATAAAAAAATCCTTTAAAATCAGGTGTTTTCTACAAAATAGTTTAGCTCAGAAAGTTCTGTCACTATAAAAGATTTGCCAAAACAAAGGTTTTCTGATTTTTTTTTTTTTACTCATTACTTCTCTCTGGGGAAAGAAAAGCATATGTAGTAATAATACTTAAGTAAGAGAAAAAAAATTAAGCCTTTAGCATTGCCAAGGATGAACTAAAAAAGTAGGGGAATGTAGGCAAAGTGAAATAGTTAAGATCACTTGAATGTTTCAAAATGAATAAATTGGAAGTTTGTTCTGAAACTCTGTGTACATCAAGATGGAATAATGCATTTTGTAATGTAACTATTGTTGAAATGTGTGTGTTTCATTTTTAGCAGTTATTTTGTACCTTCAAAAAAAGATGAAAAACCATGATCAAAAACCGTGGGCAAAGTGAAAAATACAATATTTTCGTAATGAAACATTTTCCATTTGACGAGATACAGAAATTGTCATCAAATGAATGCTTAAATAAATGAATAAAGGAATTATTAATGAAAAAATAAACAAATAAATCAATAATGTATTTTATGAATATGAGAAAAAAAAAGAGTGAATAAAATAAAGTGAATGATTAAATAAATTAGTGAACAGATAACTAAAGGAATGTGGGGGGGGGGGATGAATTAATAAATGACGAAATCCGTACGTGATGTAGCAAATGAATGCATTAGCACAAATGAAACGAGCTATTTCACTTTTCCCGTGTGCACTTGACGAAATACATTAAGAGCCGTTTTTTTTAAGAATCAGGTAGTCAAAAATCTTGACATTTTGACTTTGCTGAAATTTTCAGAATATGGTCTTTATTTAAAATTATTAAACACGTGTTTTTTTTTATTTTATCAAAAAAAAATTTTTTCTTTCCGTTTTGGGAAGTCAAAGTTGGACTTTGCTCTTTTTTTCAATAAAAACATGCCAACTTAGATGAGCCAATACTTTTTGCTTTAGGAGTGAACCGTGGAACTGACAATTATTTTGTGTTCTACTATATCCCCACTAACTGTAAGTACATAAATATTTGTGGACGACTCTTGGCACAAAGGTCAGAGGTCACTCAAAGTTGTACGAAAAATAGTTTTTTAATGCAACTTTGGCCGACCAAATCTTCTTGTGGAAACAGTGCACCACGGTAGTGTATATATCAGTAAATACCCACCAAAGTGTAGTATTCAAAAACATAAAGATATGTGTGGTTGATATTTTGCTCATCGAAATATTTGACTCTGAAGTTGCAAAAATCGCAAAATCACGTGACTTTGAGGGTCATTATCTCCTTGCACCATGAGTGACCAGATACAAAACTAGTTGGAGTAGAAATCTTTCTTGTCCCAGAAACACAATCCGTTAACAAACCTATGGCTACTCTTTCAGTTTTTGCATAATTCGGCTCCAAACTTTGAAAAATGAGTGTTTTTCGGCGTTAAGAAAAAAGGCCTATCACCTGTTTTAAAATAGGTATTGCTATTATTTGTGGCGTTATTATATCCCAACTTCCTAACTAGCTGAAATGGCATCTAAAGATGGTTATGCAGTTGAAACCAAATTGAAAATGAATTGTCGAAAATACTCAGTATACGTCAAAAACCATATTTTTTTATTTATCCAGGTGACGTTTTTTTTTTTTTTTTTTTTTTTTTTGTTACAGCTCTTTATTCCGTTCGGTTCCAACATGGTCAGCAATTTATGTACTTCTTGTCGTTCTAGTTGCTGTAAAACAGGAAAGCAATGTATCTTAAGTCTGATATAAAGCAATATATCCTGTCATATCAAGTTTATAATGCTAAAAGAATATTTTGAAATGGACAATAAACATAATCCAAAAAAAAAAAAAAAAACTTCTGTTCAGCTGTGCCCTCTTGGTCGATGTTGTGAATGTCATCAAAAACTCAACTTTTTCACAAATCAGAAGACTCTTTAGCAGAATGTCACTTCTTATAAATCTTGGTACATTAAAGCCCCTCGGTGCAGGTCTGGAAATTTTTGATGACATTCATGACATCGAGCAAGAGGGCTCAGCTGAACAAGTAAGTTTTTTTTTTAGATTAGGTCTATTATCCATTTCAAAATATTCTTTTACATTAAAAACTTGATATGACAAGAGAAATTACTTTATATCAGACTTAAGATACATTACTTTCCTGTTTTACAGCAACTAGAACGATAAGAAGTACATAAATTGCTTACCATGTTGGAACCGAACGGAATAAAGAGCTGTAACAAAAAAAAAAAAAACGTTGCCTGGACAAATAAAAAAATATGGTTTTTGACGTATACTGAGTATTTTCGACAATTCATTTTCAATTTGGTTTCAACTGCATAACCATCTTTAGATGCCATTTTAGCTAGTTAGGAAGTTGGGATATAACAATGCTACAAATAATATCAATACCTTTTTTAAAACAGGTAATTGGCCTTTTTTCTTAACGCCGAAAAACACTCATTTTTCAAAGTTTAGAGCTGAATTATGCAAACACTGAAAGAGTAGCCATAGGTTTGTTAGCGGATTGTGTTTTTGGGACAAGAAAGGCTTCTACTTCAACTAGTTTTGTATCTGGTCACTCATGGTGCAAGAAGATAATGACCCTCAAAGTCACATGATTTTGCAATTTCTGCAACTTCCGAGTCAAATATTTCGATGAGCAAAGTATCAACCACACATATCTTTATGTTTTTGGATACTACACTTTGGTGGGTATTTACTGATATATACACTACCGTGGTGCACCGTTTCCACAAGAAGATTTGGTCGGTCAAAGTTGCATTAAAAAACTATTTTTCGTACAACTTTGAGTGACCTCTGACCTTTGTGCCAAGAGTCGTCCACAAATATTTATGTACTTACAGTTAGTGGGGATATAGTAGAACACAAAATAATTGTCAGTTCCACAGTTCGCTCCTAAAGCAAAAAGTATTGGCTCATCTAAGTTGGCATGTTTTTATTGAAAAAAAGAGCAAAGTCCAACTCTGACCTCCCAAAACGGAAAGAAAAAAAATTTTTTTTATAAAATAAAAAAACACGTGTTTAATAATTTTAAATAAAGACCATATTCTGAAATTTTCAGCAAAATCAAAAATGTCAAGTTTTTTGACTGCCTGATTCTTAAAAAAAACGGCTCTTAAACATTTAAAATCAAAAAATAACTCTGATTTAAAATAAATAAGGACTGCATTGGACATCGATCAATTTTAGTTAATAATTAAAATGATAATTACAAAAATTTTATCATCTTATAATAACAAGATTTTTTTTTTTTGAAAAACCACGACTAGTACAATACAGGTATCAAACTTTAAAAGTTACTTGCATAATTTTTTTTGTTAATCTTTGGAGCAATTTACTTTTTGAGAGGAATCAGCTATACATTTTAAAACTAAGTTAAAATATTGTTAGATAGGTGGCTCCGATTATTTCTTAGAAAATAATGGGCTGTTGACTAGTTTGCAGTATGGTTTCAGAAAAGGTAAATCGTGTGCTACTAATTTATTACATTTCTACGACAAGGTTACCATGGCTTTAGATAACAAAAAGTGTGTAGATGTTGTTTCAGTGGCGGCTCGTGACTCTCAAATTTGGGGGTGCTGCAATTTTTTTAATGTAACAAAAATGTATGCGTATGCCAATATGTTAAAAAATGTTTTTAACGCACAAATATTTAAATAATAATCATTGAACATAATAATTTATATTCACTCAATTCAAACAAAAAGAAAAAAATAAACATTTACAACTTATTTAAAAACAGAGCACATTTTCTTATCTTTTTTTTTTTTTTTGCAATTTTTTTAAAAACATTTTTAATTAAAGTTTTTGATATTATTGATCAACCTTGTTTCGAGTGAATGTCTTTGTGAAATATTCTATGATACGAAAACTTTCTACTCGTCAAAGCGTGAGCAATGTTAAAATCCGAAACAGGGCGATTTTTTTTTAACAGCATTTTTTTCGGGAAAAAATAACTGAAAAAAGAAATAATCGGAAAATGCTCAACACTCATCGTTTGATACACTACTAAAGTTGAAAAATATTTAGTTTGAAGCAGCAAATAATAAAGCAGCGAAAAGGAAATATTCAACATGCGTATGCGAGTAATCCGTCACTAAAGCATCTCAGGGAGCTGCACCGGTTGCAGCCCAAAGCGCGGTAGAAAAATCCTACCCCGATTGACCACACGTCACGCTGAGCATGGGTAGAAAGCTTTTCAGCGGGCTCAAAAGAGCTACTCGCTGTGCAGCGCCTTACGGAAAGTATGAGAATTTTTTTTCGCACTTTAATTGAGGCCGCAAGATTGACTTCACTGATAATTTAATGGCACACGTTTGTGTGTGTAGCGAAATCTCCTTCGATGACCAACCATGGATTTTGAATGATTTATATTCACTTATTATCAGAATGAAATAATAACTTAAAAGCGTATTTTTTGGAAAAACTACTGGGGGTGCTGCAGCGCCTATAGAAGAACCGCCACTGTTGTTTACATAGATTTTCAAAAAGCTTTCGACAAGGTGCCTCATGTAGCACTACTCAGTAAATTAGCTGATATAGGAATAGGGGATAAGATTCTAGTTTGGGTTAGAAATTGGCTGACAGGAAGGAAACAAAGAGTAGTTGTTAGGGGTAACCATTCTAAATGGAGTGAGGTTTTAAGTGGGGTCCCCCAAGGATCAGTTTTAGGTCCCTCTTTGTTTATTATTTTTATGAATGATATTCATGAAAATGTTTCTGGAAAGATGAATTGTTTTGCTGATGATGTAAAAATTATGGGGGTTGTAGAAAACGATGAACAAGTAAATAAGCTGCAACAGGATTTGGATCATATTACTAAATGGGCAGACAAGTGGGGTATGGCAGTTAATGTTGGGAAATGTCAAGTGCTGCATTTAGGTCATGCAAATAAGCATACAAGCTATTATTTACAGGGTTCAGTCATTAGTAAGGCAGATAATGTTATGGATCTAGGTGTCTTAATAAATCAGGACTTCAAGTTCAGCCAACAGTGCAGCATAGCTAGTAACAAAGCCTATAGGACAGTGGCGCCGACTCCATGGGGCTTGGGGGGGCTCGAGCCCCCTCAATAAAAATTTTGGGGGGGCGGAGCCCCCCCAATAATTTAAGAGAATTTTTAAATGTATTATGCTTGGTAAAATCACAAAAATATGTTTTCCTTGTTTGACGATAGTTACTTTGTAAAATACATTTCGTAATGAACTAAAACAAATAACTAATACTGTAGAAAGCAGAATAACTGAAAACGAGTGGTGTGAATCATGATAGTATTTACGCAAATTGTCGAGTAAAGTCTGGCGCCGGCAGGCAGACTAGGATTGTGGCGATATCAAAAAGGCTGAGGCAGGAGCTCCTGGAATCCTCGTGTCGCGTCGCTTTGAGGCTTCGAGACATTATACATTATATGACGCCATGTCTATAGTCCACGGCGCTGGTGCAGTCATTCTAAGTACAATGTTTCGTTCAGTGCATGCAGCAGACGTATTTAGTATTCCGACTTAATCGTTTCAATGGATAAATTTGTTATCAAAAAGCCACGTTTGGAAGTTGATGATACTGCGAATAAACATCCGGCAATTATTGTGTCGTCAACTGCTTCGTCGTCTCTAGGAGAGAACTTTTCACAGCCTGAACCTGAGCAATCCGGGAAGGAAGATCATTTCAGGAGTCCTGGTTGATCAAATATTCTTGGATAGAATATGAAGCATCTTCCGAAAAAGTTTTTTGCAAAACCTGCAAAGAGGCAGATGCTAAAAATCTATTACAATTTTCTTCAAAAAAAGAAGATGCACTTATTTCTGTAGGATTTTCTAACTGGAAAAAGGCTTTGGATAAATTCCGTCGTCATGAAAATACGCTTACGCATAAAGAAGGTGTTTTGAAACTAAATTCTATTTCTAACCAAAGGGTGGCCTCCCAATTGAATGAACAGTTAAATAGTGATATGAAGAAAGGCCGTTTAGTTCTTGAAACAATTTTTACTACCGTTCAATTTCTATGCTGACAAGGACTAGCAATTAGAGGGCACGAAGATGTAAACTCAATTTTTTTTCAATTGCTGAAACTCCGAAAGAATGACGTACCTGACTTAAAAGATTGGTTAGGGCGTTCAGGGTATAAGTGGACGTCCCATGATATTCAAAATGAGATCATTGATCTACAGAGTAAGTCTGTGTTGAGAAAGGTATTGGCTTCAATCAAGAAGACTGAACATTTTTCGATTATGGTTGACGAAACAAGTGATTCTTCGATTCACGAACAAGTGTCATTTTGTATTCGTACAGTCGATGATTCCGTAATTATCAACGAAGACTTTATTGGCTTATACGAGACCCCCAACACTGAATCACAAACTCTGTTTAGTATTTTAAAAGACATTTTTGCTCGTCTTGATTTGTCAATGGATAACTTAAGAGGACAGTGCTATGATGGTGCCGCGAATATGAGAGGTAAATTCGAAGGATTATAAAAGTTAGTTTTGGATATACAACCGAAAGCCCGTTATGTGCACTGCACTGCTCACAGTTTAAACTTGGCAGTTGTGGACAGTCCTCGCCATCTTACGTCTATGAGGGATATTTGGCTTTAGCCAAAAACTTAATAAACACCGTAAGGGAATCCATCAAGAGGATGGGACTTTTCAGAAGCATACGCTGTGAGAACGTCAACGACCAAGCTGGTCTACGACCCCTTTGCCCGACTCGATGGACTATGCGAGCTTCTAGTATTTTGAGAGTATTGAAAAACTTTGAAGAACTTCTAGAGTTTTTTGAAACACTTTCTGCAGAGGACAAAACAGAGACAGGTTACAAATGTGTTGGCTATCTGGAGTCAATGTTACAATTCAAGACTTATTTCTTTTTAAGTCTTTATTGCCACGCAATGAGCCCAGTAGAGGACGTCAATGAAAAAATTCAATGCCCTCATCTAAGTGTGGCTGATCTGGGAAAAATATACGAACGCTTAATTTGTATATTGAATGGAAGGCGAGATAGTTTTGAGCACTTTTGGGAATTGTGTTTAAAAGAAAAACCTTCACAAGTTGATAGTCCTTCTCTTCCTCCGAATCGACGTATACAAAAGAAGTATGAAAACAACGAAGTCAGCTCACCGCACGCTTTCAAAACCCCAAAGGAATTCTACAAAGTACTTTACATTAAAGTTTGTGAAACGGTACAATCCTGCATTACTGAGCGGTTTGCATCAACTGGAGTCACACAGGTCATCGTAGTTGAACAAGAGTGCTTGCTTTTAGTAAACAGAGCTGAAACAAGTTTTGAAAATTCAACTGAGTTTTTCAGAAATGATCTAGACATTGAGAGACTGCGCTTACACTTCAATATGTTAGCGGACATCGCTAATGAAAAACAACTGGACTTGAAAAACATGCATGATGTAAAAAATTACATTACACAAGAGCCTGCAATTGGAGAAATGTTGTGTGAAATAGTGAAGAGCATTAAGCTACTCCAAGTCGTTCCAATCACAACAGTAATAGCAGAGCGGTCATTTAGTGCCCTAAAACGTCTGAAATCATATCTTCGATCAACAATGGGACAGAAGCGATTGAACAACTTGGCTGTTCTTCATGCCCACCGAGATGTTTTGGATGAATTGGATATCCGACCAATCATCAACGACTTCATATCCAGTAATCCAGTCAGACGGTCGACATTTGCACTTTTCTAAAGACACTCTAGCCCTAATAATGGTATTGAAAGCAATATTAAAAATCTTTATAAAATAGAGAATTAAATACATACAGAATAATATATTTTCAGTTTCTAAATATTAGTAGTGGTTTAATACTTTACATATTAGTTACTATAGAACTGTATTAATTACTTTCAAATACTTGAATACTTTTAGGGTGAAAGACATAATGAAATTTTGACTAAAAGTATTAAGCTTACTGTATTGACTGTATTAAAGCATTAACTTTAATATATTATTTTTATTTTATAAATTCTGAGCCTTGTTCAAAGCAAGCTTAAATTAACTATTTCACTTATTAATTTAAGTGCTAATATTGTGCGACAGCTATATATTATGTTTTATTTTTTTTAATGATAGTTTAAGATTTATTTAAATACTAGCCGGGTACCCGGCCCTGCCCGGGTTTCGGCCGGGTATGGTGTTTTAGTGACACTCGTTCATGAATTTTTCAACATTAAAGTGCATATCTATACACACAATGGCTACTTCTGTAAACAATGGCAATTTTTTCTGACTGGACAAACTAAAAAACTGTATTACACACCTTAAATACAAATGCAAGTTCAAATAATGTTTAAGTAAATCGGAAATGTTATAAGCTTGGTACAGGGTGCGGCGGAGAAACTTGCAGACTTGAAAAGTCAACTAAGGGAAAAGTACATCATGTATCAGTTTACTACTTTTTATAAGATATGGTACCCATTCTGAATTTTTATATTAGTTAGATTTAAAAACTGCATCGGAAATATAATTTCAGTCTTTTCAGAGCTATACATTCACTGCTGTCAAATTGTCTGTAACCACAACTATTACTAGAAATTAAATTAGCTTTTTTCACGAAAATACCGTGCGTATTTATGTTTTGGTTCGTCTTTAAAAGCTAAAAAATGCGTCAGACTTGTCGAGTATCGAGAGTCGAGTTTTTGGGGTTCTAACGTTAATCATATAACTCTAA
The DNA here is from genome assembly GCA_038373865.1 of Uloborus plumipes. Lineage (NCBI taxonomy): Eukaryota > Metazoa > Arthropoda > Arachnida > Araneae > Uloboridae > Uloborus > Uloborus plumipes. The sequence continues at coordinate 80,183 of JAXGGA010001221.1, read as the reverse complement.
AATTTTTAAAAAAATAAATTTAAAACTCACTTTTTTTCATCTAAAATTTAGAAAATTTCCCGAGGTTATGGGCCCCCCCAATATTTTTCATAAGTCGGCGCCCCTGCTATAGGATGCTTGGGTTTATTAATAGATCTATTTCAAACAAATCTAAAAAGGTTCTTCTGCCTCTATATAGAAGTTTGGTAAGACCTCATTTGGAGTGTGCTTTGGTCTCCTTATCTGAAGAGAGATATTAATGTATTAGAAAGGGTACAAAGAAGGGCTACAAGGTTAGTAAACGGATTTTCTAATCTAGACTATGATTCCAGACTTAGAATGCTTAATATGTATAGTCTTGAGCAAAGGAGAACCAGAGGGGACATTATTCAGTTATTTAAATTTATTAAAATGAATGATGTCGCAGGGTTGGATTTTTGCACAGAAAGCAGGACAAGGGGTTATTGTTTTAAGCTGTTTAAACCTCAGGCTAACCTGGAAATTCGAAAAAATTACTACTTTAGCAGGGTAGTGGGAACTTGGAACAGTTTACCGGAAAAGGTTGTAAGGAGCAATGGAGTCAATAGCTTTAAGAGGGCCATTGATCTTCATTGGGGTCTTTAATTTGACTAGGACCAGCCCAGTTGGGCCCAGAGCCTGCTGCTGGTCGTCGCATTTGTATTTGTATTTTTAAGCTGTTAAAATATGTTACCATTTCGCTTTGCCCTACTTATTAAGTAACAAAAGGAAAGGAAAGAGTCCCAGGTTTTCTATCTTTATTTTAGTAAAAGACAGTTTACTAAAAGACTTAGTTTCCTTTGCAGAAAACTGGCCGTTTAAGATTCTTTTTTTTTGAACTAAAGCTTATTGCAAAGAAATATTGGTAAACTAATAATAAGTAAATAATTGAGATAAAATAGAACAATTTAGTGTAAAGCTTAAACAAATGACTTGCTAGGTTTTAAAGTTTAGTTACATACTCTTAAAATTTCTTTTAGATAGAAAATAAAAGAATAATAAATTTATTTTATCTGAAAACTATAAAATTAGATTTAAAAAATGCTACTACTGCAGATATAATGAGTTTTGAAAATTGTGGAAAGTTTACTCTTTCTGTACTGATTGTGTTGATGAATTCTAACATTTAGAAAAGAAGAAGAGGAGATGAAACGGCTGGAAGAGGAAGAAGAGAGGAGGATGCAGCTCGAAGAAGAAAAATTGAAATTGGAAGAAGAAGAGAAACAAAGGGTAGAGAAAGAAAGACAAAAACAAAACCATCAAAAGTAAGTTTTTGGAATGTTTCGGTTCAGAGTTGTTCATTTTTATGGGCCCCTAAAGGTTATTGTGTGGCATCGAAATTAAGTGTATTTTTAAGACATAGAAATTGCTATAAGCCACAAATCTTTCTATTAATGAAAATAGCACAAAAAAGTGCCATTTTTGACGTTTTTTTTAGCATATTTGGGGTCTAGAAACAGATTGCACCTTTTAGTTGCCTCAACAAACAAAGTATCCTTTGAAAGGTAAGTACAGTGAAACTTCAGTAACTCGACATGTGGATACCTCAACTACCTTGGTAAGTCGACATTTATTTTTCCGATGGTTGGCCCAATGCTTCAATTTCAATGAGCCTGAACTTCCCAAACTTGACACATATTTGCAGGTACCTCTATAGGACAACCTCGGCCTGCTATTTTTGTCCACTTTTTGCTACCAAAGTATTTTAAATTGAACTTTTCTAAGAAATCTAAGTTGCTGTTTCTTAGTCAGTCAATCAATTTTTTTCTTTAACGAGCTCTTTTAGAAAATATTCCCAAATTTATTTCTTACGAGGTCTATAAGGCTATTTAATTTATTATATACTTTTCAAAACACAAATAGAAAAGACAAAATTATACAAATACAAATGCAAAAGATGACGACCAGCTACAGGCTCTAGGCCCAACTAGGCTGGTCCTAGTCAAATTACAATCCCCAATAAAGATCCATGGCCCTCTTAAAGCTATCAACTCTCTTACTCATAACAATCTCTTCCGGTAAGCTGTTCCAGGTACTCACAACCCTAATGAAATAGTAATTTTTCCTCACCTCTAGGTTAGCCTGAGACTTAAATAGCTTAAAACAGTGTCCCCTTGTCCTGCTTTCTAAACAAAAATTTAGCCCATCAACATCATTCATTTTGATAAATTGAAACAACTGGATCATGTCCCCTCTGACTCTCCTTTGTTCAAGACTGTACATCTTAAACATTCTAAGCCTGGAACCATAGTCTAAATCTGTAAGCCCATTTACTATCTTTGAAGCCCGCCTTTGAACCCTTTCCAGTAAACTAATATCTTTCTTAAGATGTGGAGACCAAAACTGAATAGCATACTCCAAATGAGGTCTCACCAAACTTCTATACAGGGACAGAATAACCTTTTTAGATTTGTTTGAAATAGATTTATTGATAAACCTCAGCATCCTGTTGACTTAGTTACTTGCTACACTGCACTGCTGACTAAATTTGAAGTCCTGATTAATTAGAACTCCTAGATCGACAACACTTTCTGCCCGACTTATAGCTGAGCCCTGTAGATAATAGCTTGTACCTTTGTTTCCATGACCTAAATGTAAGACTTGACATTTCCCAACATTTACTGCCATACCCCACTTATCTGCCTACTTAGTAATGTGATCCAAATCCTCTTGCAGCTGTTTTACTTGTTCCTCATTATCTACAATCCCTATAAGTTTCACATCATCAGCAAAACAATTCATGTTTCCCGAAATATTCTGGTGAATATCATTCATAAAAATGATAAACAAAAGGGGCTCTAAAACTGATCCCTGAGGAACCTCACTCCAAGTAGAAAAAATTCTCCTTGCAACTACTCTTTGCTTCCTTCCAGTCAACCAATTTTCCAACCCAAGTTAAAAAATTTCCTCCCACTCCTATATCAGCTAATTTGTTGAGAAGGTGGCCTATAAATGTTGCCCAAACGAAGTTTTTTCCCTTTGTTGCTGGAATTTGTTTTTATAGGGTGAATTATAAGCATTAGTAAGTAAGTGATACCAAACACTCCTTAGGAATGGAAATTATTTAACCTCAGTAACTTGACATGTTTTCGTGGGACCTTGGGGTGTCGAGTTACCAAGGCTCCATTAACAAAAAAATGTATAAATTACCGAGGCAACTTGAATGTGCTTTTATTTATATTAGGCTGAAATATGAAAAATGTCACACATTGCCAATATTCAAGCTGTTGCAACGTCTTGTGCCAACAACATATTAAAATAGGTTTTTTGCCATTCTTTTATTCTATTATTTGTCTTATAAAAAGAGTAAAATCCTTTGAGGTGAAATGCTTCAAAAATTGTAGAAATTTTTTGAAACTTAGCCTTCTTTTGTAGTTAGGGATTTTGGCTTCTTGATACAATTTGCTTGAATTACTGCTATTTTAATTACATAGTTTGCAATGTAAAGTAACATTTTAATGTACGGTGACACATATGTAACATTTAGTTACTTGTAAGTGTGGCAATAACATTTGGGCAATCCCAAGTTATATGAATCAAAAAAGCATGTTTTTGACTGCACCATTTGATTTTAATGAAAATTGGTATGAAGAACTCCTATGAGAGTGGAAGAGAGGGGGAGAGAGACGAAATAAGTAATTCTGCCAATTTTTATATCTCTTTTGAAATTGTTCAAAATACAAACCTGTAAACAAATATGCTATAAAATTGGAAAATGGTTGCCTGCAAACAACGGTAACTTCTCTCCTAATTTCTAGTAGAATAAAGTTTCAAAACCTATTGACAAACTAATAACTAGAGCTTTCTATTAATATATGTAGTGCATGATTTTCTTTTGACTTATTTAGGTTCCAAAGTTTGCCATGACTTTTGGCCCTAAAATTCTCAAACCACACCCGCGCTGAAATTTTTGAAAAAAAAAGAAAAAAAAAAAAAAAAATACAGTCTGAGTAAAAACTTTAAGGCCAGTAATTTTTTTTTTTTTTTTTGAGAAATTGGACACATATTAAACTGAGAACCAAAACATAATTTGAGTGATAATTATTACCCTTAAATACAAGTAAAGAAGGACAGAACAATCATTTGTAATTATTTTACTATCAGAAAATATTACAGAAACTAAAGATCACTATTTAAGCCTGAGTAAAATCTTTAAGTCCAATGGAGAAAAAAAAAGGCGGGGAAGAAGAAATACTAACATTTAAAAGCTTGTGTATGAGCCATTCCTTCTAATAATTTCAAATATTCTTGTTTGCATAGATGAAACAAGTTTTTAACAAAGTTCAGGGTCTGTTTTATACCATTCATCTTCGATTGTAGATTTAAGCTGTATTAATGAAGTAAAATGTCTCCCATTTGCATACACTCTTCTTGCAAAGTCTCCCCATAAGTTCTCAATTGGATTGAGATCTGGAGACTTAGCTGGCCATTTCAAAGGTTAGACATTATGGACGTGAAACCAATTTTTTGTACTGTTACTCGAATGGATAGGTGCATTGTCTTGCTGAAATTTCCAATTTTCTCCAGCAATAAATTCAGCATTTAGTAAAAGAGGACTTCCTAGGACATTTTGATACACTTGAGAATTCATTTTACCCGAAACAAATGCTATTAAGCCAATACCATTGTAAAAAAAGTCACCCCCAAGTCATGACAGAGCCTCCACCAAATTGGCGCTTGGAGAATGCCTTTTTTTCTTTTCCTAAATTATGCCAATAGTACTTTCACCCATCTGGTCCATCCAAATTCCACTTTTTTCATCAGAAAAATTATTTGTATCCATTGGTTATCCCAGGTCATAACTTTTTGGCCAAAGTTCAAACACTCTATTTTGTGTCTATTCAGTAACTGAGGCTTAGCCAATTTTGCTGCGTAATAAAACCTTTCACACCTTCTAATTGTGTTATATACCGTTTTTTGACAAACATTTAAGCCTGTCGCTATTTTCCTAGTTGAATACTTTCCGGTTGACGTAAGTGTGCAATCTCTTCTTTCATCACGCGAGGACAAAGCTCTGAGTCTTCCCCCGGTGTTTTTTTTTTACCGTAATTGCCTTTCAATCTTAATAAATTATTAACTACAGTCTTTGATCTTCTGATTTTTTTCGCAATAGTGCGGCTACTCATCCTCATTGAAGAAAAAGCTTCAATCTGTCCCCTTTCATGATCAGTTATCTTACCTTTCGCCATCTTCACAAAGAGCACCAAAACTTCGAAGAAATTAATGAAAAAAATACAGGTTGAATGGTTTCCCCAATCTCATTTTCTGCTGTGATATTTATTCCAGTATATCTTTGTTTAGTTCTAACTAATTTTTCCTAACTAATTTTTCATTTACGCTCAGGAATTTGTAGTTATCAGGAATTGTAGTAGTCGCTCAGGAATTGTAGTAGGAACATTTTCGAAATTCTAGTTCTAAAAACGCAGTTTTAGATGACCTTTAATGATGGTGATCTAAAACAGGACATCTTCGGTGATGCTCCCGCGGCAAATTTTTCAGAACTGAAACTCTGAACATGAAATTTTAACTGATCTTTAGTAATGTTAGGGGTTGGGGGGTTCGGGGTTCTCCTCCGGAACTTTTTAAAAGTTGCAGCTCTAAAAATGCTGTTTTAGACATCTTTGGCAAAATCTCTTCTCTATCTCTATCTTCTCTATCTCTTCTCTACTAATAATAAAGCTGAAGGTTTGTCTGTCTTTCTTTTTGTCTGTTACGCGCGTAGCGCCAAAACCTAGAGCCATTATATAGACAGGCCGACACATCAAGATTAAGTTTCACCACTTTGGATCCAATTCCTTAACTTTTACTTTCAAATTTTCATTGTTGCGGAGTAGGGTTACCAGAAAAAAGTTTTGGCACGTTGCTAAGCTTTGCCAAATCCACGTGCCGCTAATTATTGCTCACAGTGAAAAATTACCGAACCACTATTACTGGCCAGAAAAGACAACCACTCAAACACACAAACACGCGCTGGATCCAAAGTGGTGAAACTTAATCTTGATGCGCCGGCTCGTATATATAGGGGCCTTACCAAAACCGTTCGGTCGATTTTCATGCCATCTTCTCTTCTCTATCTCTATCTCTTCTTCTCTATCTCTATCTCTTCTCTATCTCTTCTCTACTAATAATAAAGCTGAAGGTTTGTCTGTCTGTCTTTCTTTCTGTCTGTTACGCGCGTAGCGCCAAAACCATTCGGTCGATTTTCATGCCACTTGGCACAAAATTAGTTTGTAGCATGTAGTTTTGCACCTCGAAGCGATTTTTCGAAAATTCCATTTCGTTCTTTTTCTATTCGAATTCTTAGCGGAAATTCGATAAAATAGGGAAGAAATATTTCACACACATTTTCAAGTCTTATGTCATTTGAAAGCTTGAAATTTTCTGCACAAAATGAAGTTTTTTCGAAGTTTCTACGATCATCAGGAGAGCTGTAACAATTGTTTTTAGAATCCCGAAATTCAAGGCTTACCTTCAGTAAAGCAAGCCAAACGATTCTGAAATGGTTGAGCTTTAGAATAAAATTTGTTTGAAAAGAGATAAAATTAATTATTTTATCAATGGAAATCAACTTTTCATGTTGTTACTATGGTTACGTGTTCATACCAGGGCATATTTTAAGGGGTTTTTTTGGGCAATTGCCCACGCAGTCAAATAACATTGCCCCCACAGTGAAATGAAATTGCCCACCTACATTTTCGTAATTTTTTCCAGCGGTTATGTGTTTCAAATTTTTTGTTTTATTTTTCTCTAAACAAATGCCACATGAAAACGTGACCCCTAAACCCTTCCCACAAGCAAAAGAGTGAGACAGGACAGGTTTCTTATCGCTCGGACATCAGAGGTGGCGCTAGGAAATGCCCGACAGGGGGGCAAGCTTGCCCGACAGGGGGGCACAGGTATAATTAAAAAATTTAGTTACGAAAACTAAGTTTCTTATAATATGCAGTTATTTTGAAATTCAAGTCCTAAAAACGCTATTTTAAATTATCTTTAATTATGTAGAGGGGCAATGGTGCACTACACTGGATATATACAGGGTGTCCACTCCAATCGTGGACCAATAGCTAATTTCTAAACCGTTAGAGATAAGCATATAGTTTATTTAGGAAAAAATCTCCAAATTACGAAAGGAATTTTGGGTCTATTCAATGTTTTTCAAAAAATCAAATTTTGAAAGAGTTACGAAATTTAAATTTTTATACAGCCCCCCAGTCCTATCAATCATATTTAGTAAAAAATTCTTGACACTGTAACGTTTAAAACTAAAAAAAAATCACTCTTCTACCACAAAAATTGACCGAGTTATGACGTTTTGAAAAATCAAGATTTTGCATTATTTCATGACGTCATCGAGAGATCGCTTAAGGGACCGTATGCGAAATCATTCAAAATCTTGATTTTTCAAAACGTCATAACTCGGTCAATTTTTGTGGTAGAAGAGTGATTTTTTTTTAGTTTTAAACGTTACAGTGTCAAGAATTTTTTACTAAATATGATTGATAGGACTGGGGGGCTGTATAAAAAATTAAATTTCGTAACTCTTTCAAAATTTGATTTTTTGAAAAACATTGAATAGACCCAAAATTTCTTTCGTAATTTGGAGATTTTTTCCTAAATAAACTATATGCTTATCTCTAACGGTTTAGAAATTAGCTATTGGTCCACGATTGGAGTGGACACCCTGTATATTTTTTTAGTTTTAAGTCTAAAAATCCCATTTGTTGGCAATTTTTGACTAAGTTGCAGAGTTTTATTGCAGATTTCTTAATTGGAGAGGGACCACGTGTGGTATAATTTTTAATCCGAACCACTTGTTCACAGTTTCTATTTTCGAGAAATAAAGCGGCTTCTTATTAAAAAACAAAAAAAAAAAAAGTACAGGGGCATCGTTTGGTTCGGGAGTCTTCCCCGAAATATTCTTAAGACTCCTAAAAACGCAGTTATTGGGCGCCTTTGACGGCGATAGGGTAAGGGTTGTGGTACAGAGACTCTCCCAGAAATTATTCAAAATTGCCCCCAAAACAAAAATTTTATGTGCTTCTTTTCGACAACGTTTTTGAAAATCTAGTTGGCTTTATAGGTGGTTTTTTCTTGCGGGGGGGGGGGAGTAATTTCAAAATTTCCTATTTCTTGATTTTTTCCCATTAAGAAAAACGAGAAGCCAATCTTTGTCAGATGGGGAGGCGGCCCGGTGACCTAACTGATAAAAAATCGCCCAGTTTGACTCTCGGTGATGGCCCTGGTCAGCTGCCCCAATGAAGCAATCACGATTTTTATTATTGTTACTATTTATTTATTTCAACTGCTGCTCGCAAAGGTTTCTATGATGTTACTTTTCCTTTCGGTTAAAAAACATTCGAAAATAATATTTCTTTAGTCAGAAGTTAGATTACAGGAAATCCTTAACTAAGATTTAAAGATCACATTTCCTATCGAAATTTTACAGAAAAAAAAATTAATCATCTTGATTCATGTCTTTCTATACATTTTATTTATTTTTTAATTCTGGGAAGGTTTTTCCCTTTTTTTACATTGCAAAATGAGATTGATGACTCCTTAAATGAAAAACTGGCAGGGGACCGGGAGAACCGCCCTATGTTAAAGAACTGCGCAACAGTGTGTTTCCATTTGTTTACCTATTTGCTTAAAATTCGAATCAAAGAAAAGAAAAAATATGTTTTCTAAAGTGTAAGAAAACTATTTTTTTTTTGTGCACAGTAAAACATTTAAAATTAATGCAGGTGCAATTAATTTTTACTTTAAGATCAAGTGTTATAAAGGCAGTACAAACAACCAACAGCAGTTACATTCTGCTACTATCATTTAATATATATATGGAAAAATCATATAACGGTAATCTCATAATGCGACAGTTAATTAAAGAGTTTGCTACGATTTATAGATATGCTTTCCATTTATTGACATGTATTTTAAAACAAAGAACACATTCATTTTAATAAAAAAAAGGGGGGGGGGAATTTAAAGCAAACCATAATAATTTCTGCTTGTTACCTTGTTGATGAAGGAAAACGTTTCAGTCCACCTATCATAAGGTTCAAAGACAACAGGAGATCCACACCACAAAGGAGAGCGACACGCCGATGATGGAGAGAAAGACCGGCGGAAAAATTTCTTTCGACAAAAACGTCTTTCTTGCTTCAAGCTTCGCCAAAAATCACCCCCCCCCCCGACCGACACCTGTTACTCGTGTTACACTAATTAAAACTGTCTGACGATGCACAATCGTACAATAATGATTCTGGCGACGATCGCAATTCCGGAGTCCTGCCTGAGGGAGATAGCCAGCCCCTTCACCGGGGGGGGGGGATGTCTTTTCCTTTCTTCCCGAGTATCATCAGCCCTCCTTGGTAATGGCAAAGGCTGAAGAGAAACACGTGTCTAGCGGCTGGTCTATCAGATTCTCAGAAAGTGACAATGACTTGCCACGCTGCTGGCGGTTTACGGGTGGGACCTCTGGTTAGAAAACGAAAGGGGAAGATTTGTCCTTTTCCACCTGAACAAAAATAACTTTCTCCAACAGAACTTACGTTCATCCAAAAGAGATACGATGGCAGCAACTCGATGGTAGAGTCCTGAAGGTTCTCGTGTTCGAAATTAGTCTGGAAATTGCGTACTTAATCGAATAATGGGAATATCTTAAGAAAAAAATAAAGTTTTTTCAGCTGAATGATTTTATTGACATTATTTTACTGGTCTGTCGGAATCAGTAGAGATATCGGCACTTAGATTTCTGTCGGACAATTTGATCGTCGGAAATTTTTTCCCCGACGAAGTTAGAAATTTTCCCCGATGGGGGGGCAAGATGTTTCCGACGGGGGGGCAATTGCCCCCCCTGCCCCATAGCTAGCGCCGCCACTGTCGGACATTTACAGGTATTTCAACTTTGGAGGCAATAGTCCCCCGATGCCCCTGTGTCTTCTCATAGGCGGGGCGTTACCTGTCAACATCGAAGACAGGTAACGTCTTGAATGACGTTACCTGTGAAGAGATTTGAATGTCCGTAAGGGCGCTTTTCCACTTACCGACACGACAACGATAAATCGTAAGCGATTGTCGTCATCCGACATTGAAGCACGCAAAAAGCATTAAAATATGCTATGCGCTTTTCCATCTCCCGATTCTAGGACGATTGTGCCGTCTCCGACCGAACGCTGTCGTTTGTCGTCCCATTCGTGTCGGATGGCATCCGTCTCGCCTTTAAAATCGGGACGATACTCATCCATCTGTTTACTTTCTTCGAACTGTAGCAATGGCGTTTAAATTCGACATCTCAGTATTAATAAATGTAAGCTTCAATTTGCATTGATAAACGAAAGATGTAGCAATAAAACAATTTTATATATTTTAGTTGGTATTTTGTTTCATTATTGTTGCTCAGACGATTTTTAATGCTACAAAAAAACTTAAATTTTCATTCTGATAGTGTTGGCGCCGCCGAGCGATAAATGACGAATCTATTCGCCCAGAAGTGATGGTGTCAACGAAGAGACGATTGACAACGAAATATATTTATTAACGTATTCTCTTCATTATAATGAAATGGGGACCTACTCGCTTAGTGCTAAAGAGCACTACAATTACGAAAACAAAACAAAACAACAACATTGCGACGACTAACTATATCATGGCGAACTATGGACTTAATTTAAAAAAGTTCTATGGCAACCTTTTGGGAGTATTAGCGCTCTTGGAGATTAGATCCGCCATTTTTCGCTCTGTGATTCCAGCAGATAGTATGCGTTTCGTTCTTAGTAAACAAGGTGAGAATGTAATAAAGTTGCGAATATCATGCACTCAGTATCGAATTTTTCATTTGTTTTCTTTTTCTGGAGGTAAAGTAAATATAACAGTCGTAATCTGATAAATGGGGGAGTCATAATAATATACGTGTGAGCACAGTGCTATCTCGAAATGAAATACGGCCAGACGTAGTATTTTTGATTCTAGGGTAGTATTTTTTCGGCCCAAATAAGGAGCGTAGTATTTTTCTGGCAACCCTGTTTCCAATACACTAATGATTTAATTAAAAGATTTGGCGGATTTTTTTTTTTTTTTCATTTTCATAGATTTCGCATTTTAGCAACATTGATTTTGGCAACGTTTGGAAACAGTAGTATTTTGTAATATTTTTTTAGAGGAGGCGTAGTATTTTTTTGTTCCAATTCTCTGGCAACCCTGTCTTTTTCCCGGTGAAGATGCTTTGGGACCCTGCTAGGCGCGTTTTCAAAAAGTCAACTACGCAAAATACACTGGCGGAAAAAAAAATCCCAACACCAAGAAAAAATTTCTGTAGAGTAATGAAATTCGGGTAATGCACTTGTCTAGTTAACATGTTTAATTGATTAAATGTACAAGATCACTGGCTAATTTAAGCTCGAGAAAATGCTGTGCAAATGTGAAATTATGTTAATTTAGTAGAGGGTGTGTAACCTCCAGAATTTTGAAGGCAAGCTTGCAATCGTGCCTGCATTATGTCATACAGGTGCCGAATGTCACTTTGTAAAGTATGGAGTTCTATGCTTGTTGCACTTGTGGTGTCAATACTTGGACCGTTATTGATTTTTGTGGGTGATGCTCGAGGTGCCTTACCATGATATCCCATACGCTATCAATTGGAGACATACCTGGTGATTTTGCAGATCATGGTAACATGTCAGCACTCTGTAGAGTACATTGCGTTACAGCAGCGATGTGAGGGTGAGCGTTATCCTGTTGGAAAACGCCCCCTTGAATGCTACTCACGAAGGGCTGTACTACTGGTTAAATTACCAGACTGACGACAAATTTTCAGTCAGTGAGTTTGGGATAACCACAAGAATGCCCCTGCTGTCGTAGGAAATTGCTCCAGAGACCATAACTTCATGTGTGGGTCTCGTGTGTCTAGGCCGTAGACCGCTTGGATGCAGGCGGTCCCCTGGCCTCCTTCTGACCAATATACAGCCACCACTGGTACTAAGGCAGAATCTGTTTTCATCAAAAATTGCAACAGATCTCCACTCCGACCTCCAGTGAGCTTGTCGTGGCACCACTGCCGTCGGAAAATGCAATGGTTTGCAGTCAATGGAATACCAGCTACAGGCTGCCTGGCTCGGAGCTGTCCTTAAAGTAAACAGTTTCTTACCGTTCCTTGGGTCACGACGGTACCTACTGCAGCTCGAATGTCAACCGCAGATGCAGTACGATGCGCCACAGCCGTACGCAAGATTCGGCGATCTTCCTTCTCAGTCGTGCCACGTGGCAGCTCGGAACTCAATCTTCTTGAGGTAGTACCATCCCTTGCTCATAGCTTCCAATAATCATGCATGGTGGAAACATTCCCACCCAAGTGTTTCTGCAGTATCACGAAATGAAAATCCACCTTCTAGTAGCCAAATTGTACGACCTCGTTTAAACTCGGTGAGCTGTTGATAATGGCTTTCTTCGTCTTCTTAGAGGCATTCCTAGCTATCATGAAAGCAATTCGTCAAATTTTACGGAAAAATAATACACACGGGCTTCACAAAACGCTTTTAAAACAAGGCTTATTTGCATGTTCTGAGTGACGCCAGCTGCGCCACACTTATGCGCGGAACGCGAAATTTCAATCGATGTCATCTTTCAGTTGTATAAACACGCCTACCAAATTTCGTTTATCTAACACAAGTCTTTCTTGGTGTTGGGATTTTTTTTTCCGCCAGTGTAGCTAAGGTTACCACGCTTGGCGCGCCTATCGTTCATTTAGCCAGAAAAGGGTACCTAAAGCACACATTAACGAAATATCGTATCAATTGCGATATTGCATCGTTTTTTTAAAGTGTTTCATTTCGGAAAATGTATTGTTTTGTTTTTTAAGCTAGGAAAGAAAACTTTCTTCTTCTTTTAAATTTTGGTAAGATTTCTGTTGGTTCCTGTTATCAACAAAATTGTTCTTATTTTCTCTTTTGGCTTATTTTTGTCCATCTCCCTTGGGGTTGCATTCGAATGTTCCAAGGGGGTGTTTTACCCCATTTATCGGGTAAATCAGTGTTTTCAATGCAAGGTGATATGAATTGGTTAACAAAAGTGATATGAATTGGCGCGACCACTTGGCGATATATCGCCAAGCTTTTGATCGCCAAGTATTTGACGCCAATTGGCGAAAAATTTTTCTTTTTTTTTATTTAGGTTCAATTTGGCGCTGTTGGAATTAGTGTAAATTTTAATAAAAATGAGTAAATATTGATTTTGACATTCGTATACCATGAAATTAAAATACCTTAATTTCATTTAAAGGTACAAATGCACAAAAAATTCTTTTTTACCGTTATTTAACGAATGAAACAATGTCATCAGTTGTATTCTTTTTCTATCATTCACAACACTGAAAAATTCTAGAATTCTAATGTGTTCGAAAACGCGCCAAATGTCGCCAAGCTTGGCGACACTTGGTGATTTTTCGCCAAATTTGGCGACAAAAATAAGTCGCCAAAAGTGATGCCAACTTGGCGATATCTTGCCAATTTCTCGCCAAGGCCACAGACTCCCATGTTAAACTAATGGCAAAGCAGGAAAAACAGCAAGCAAATAAAATTTAGCATGTAAATTAACAGAAAAAGAGCCAATTTTAGCAAAATAATAAAAAATGAGGACAAAAATCATTAAAAAAGCACCAATTTATTTAATGTGTGACGTAATCGTAAACCCTCAGGAAAGTTTGGCCATAGACCCACTTTACCCCACCTCAGAAAACACCTCATAATAAATAGTATTAGAAACTTGTTTTTTATTTTGTTATATAGAGCTGATCTTTAGATGTTCTAGTACAAGTCTATATCAAAAATAATAGCATTTGCCTATAAATAATGATTCTAGAGGAAAGTTAATAAACACTTAACTTTTACATATCACATTCAATGAGCATAAAAAAACGCTTTATAAGCATTTAATTTGCTTAGAACATTCTAAAACTAACAAAAGTATTCGCTACCATCTCAATTTATGTCTTTAAAAAAGGATTAACAATATATTTAAATTAGAAAAGAGAAAATGGGTGTTTTTCAAAATAGCCCCACTTTCCCTCATAGACCCACTTTCCCCCATAGACCCACTTTCCCCCACCTGACCCTATTTTTCCGGCATCCCTGTTTCCAATATACTAATGACTTAATTAAAAGATTTGGCGGATCTTTTTTTTTTTTTTTCATTTTCATTGATTTCGCATTTCAGCAACATTGATTTTGGCAACGTTTGGAAACAGTAGTATTTTGTAACATTTTTTTAGAGGAGGCGTAGTATTTTTTTGTTTCAATTCTCTGGCAACTCTGTCTTTTTCCCGGTGAAAATGCTTTGGGACCTTACTTGGCGCGTTTTTGCGTGTCTCGCGGAAGTGAAAGCTCCGAGAGAAACTACGCAAAATAGCCAGGGTTACCACGCTTGGCGCGCCTATCGCCCATTTAGCGAGAAAAGGGTACCTAAAGCACATATTAACCAAATATCGTATCAATTGCGTTATTGCATCGTTCTTTTTAAAGTGTTTCGTTTCGGAAAATGTATTGTTTTGTTTTTAAAGCTAGGAAAGAAAACTTTCTTCTTCTTTTAAACTTTGGTAAGATTTCTGTTGGTTTCTGTGAGCAACAAAATTGTTCTTATTTTCTCTTTTAGCTTATTTTTGTCCATCTCCCCTTGGAGTTGCATTCGAATGTTCCAAGGGGTGTTTTACCCCTTTTATGGTTAAATCTGTGTTCATTTCAATGCAGACAAAAGTGATATGAATTGGCGCGACCACTTGGCAATATATCGCCAAGCTTTTGGTCGTCAAGTATTTGCCGCCAATTTGGCGACAAATCGCCAAGTTGGCAAAAAAAATGTTTTCTTTTTTTATTTGGACTCAATTTGGCGCTATTGGCAATATTTTGCGAAAAATCCACTGAATGATGTTAAAATCGGCGATATTTAGGAGATTAATCATTGTAAAACATTTTTTTTTGCATTGTTTCGTGGCAAACTAGGGATATAAATGTTTGAACTGTTATCTTGCTCACTCCAAGCACTATTTTAGCACTTAAGGCATCTACCAAGAAATTTACACGTAAAATTAAGTAGCGTGGTGTCCATACCAGATTTTTATCTCATACTTTGAAGGAATTATAGTTGAATTACAACTAAAATAGAGCATTTTTTCTGTTTTTACAATTATTTTACAAATGAACTTTTAATTTTATACCACGGGCAAAGCCGTGCGGGTACCGCTAGTAATTAATAAATGAGATAAATCTCTTCTCTATTAATAATAAAGCTGAAGGTTTGTCTTTCTTTCTTTCTGTCCTTCTTTCTGTCCTTCTGTCTGTGTTACGCGCGTAGCGCCCAAACCGTTCGGTCGATTTTCATGCCACTTGACACAAAATTAGTTTGTAGCATGTAGTTTTGCACCTCGAAGCGATTTTTCGAAAATTCCATTTCGTTCTTTTTCTATTCGAATTCTTAGCAGAAATTCGATAAAATAGGGAAGAAATATTTCATACACATTCTCAAGTCTTATGTCATTTGAAAGCTTGAAATTTTCTGCACAAAATGAAGTTTTTTCGAAGTTTCTACGATCATCAGGAGAGCTGTGACAATTGTTTTTAGAATCCCGGAATTCAAGGCTTATCTTCAGTAAAGCAAGCCAAACGATTCTAAAATGGTTAATGAAATGAATTATTTTATCAATGGAAATCAACTTTTAATGTTGTTACCATGGTTACGTTTTTATTTCATTTATTTGTTTCGTTCTTTTTCCATTAATAATCTCTACTAATAATAAAGCTGAAAGTTTGTCTTTCTTTCTTTCTGTCCTTCTTTCTGACCTTCTGTCTGTGTTACGCGCGTAGCGCCCAAACCGTTCGGTCAATTTTCATGCCACTTGACACAAAATTAGTTTGTAGCATGTAGTTTTGCACCTCAAAGCGATTTTTCGAAAATTCCATTTCGTTCATTTTCTATTCGAATTCTTAGCAGAAATTCGATAAAATAGGGAAGAAATATTTCATACACATTCTCAAGTCTTATGTCATTTGAAAGCTTGAAATTTTCTGCACAAAATGAAGTTTCTTCGAAGTTTCTACGATCATCAGGAGAGCTGTAACAATTGTTTTTAGAATCCCGGAATTCAAGGCTTCAGTAAAGCAAGCCAAACGATTCTAAAATGGTTAATGAAATGAATTATTTTATCAATGGAAATCAACTTTTAATGTTGTTACCATGGTTACGTTTTTATTTCATTTATTTGTTTCGTTCTTTTTCCATTAATAATTTTTAAAATGTATTTGTTTTTGTAGCAATCCAAACTCCAAGCCTTATTAAAATTAGTCAAAGGAAATATAATAAAATCGTGATAAGATGGCACCTGTCAATCAAATGAGAAATCGAGTCCTTTCTTTAAAAAAGGTAGAGAAGGAAGAAACTGACGCGTACCATTTTTGTGAGTTTAGAGACATTTTGGCGATCTGACGAGTTGTGTAGAAGAGGGAAACATTGTTTAACTAAATGAGGTCAAAAAAGAAACAACATGATAGTAAACCATTCTAAATTTATCGTCTGGCAAAACATATTTTATTTCCTTTTCTTTTATTTCAATATAAATTGCAGTAAATGGCTTGAGTGAACGAGTTTGGCTTTTAATTTATCATTTGCTGGTTGATGTTTGTTGATGTTTATTTTTTTTATTATCATGGTGAAGAATAATGCACGAAATTTCTATTATTTTGTTTTCGAAGTTAGGAAAGAAAACTTTCTTCTTCTTTTAAACTTTGGTAAGATTTCTGTGCGCAGCAAAATTGTTCTTATTTTCTCTTTTGGCTTATTTTTGTGCACCTCCCCTTGGGGTTTCATTCGAATTTCCCCAAGGGGTTACCCCTTTTATGGGGTAAATCAGTGTTAATTTCAATGCAGACAAAAGTAATATGAATTGGCGCGAGCACTTGGCAAAATATCGCCAAGCTTTTAGTCGCCAAGTGTTTGACGCCAATTTGGCGACATATCGCCAAGTTGGCGGAAAATTTGGCGAAAAAATTTATTTTTTTTATTTGGGTTCAATTTGACGCTATTGGCGATATTTTGCGAAAAATCCACTGAATGATGTTAAAATCGGCGATATTTAGGAGATTAATCATTGAAAAACAATTTTTTGCATTGTTTTGTGGCAAACTAGGGATGTAAATGTTTGAATTCTTATCTTGCTCACTCCAAGCACTTTTTTAGCATTTAAGGCATCTACTAAGAAATTTACACGTAAAAGGAAGTAGTGTGGGGTCCATGCCAAATTTTTATATCATTCTTTAAAAGAATTATAGTTGAATAACTAAAATAGAGTATTTTTTCTGCTATATCAATTTTTTACAAATGAATTTTTAATTTTATACCACGGGCAAAGCCGTGCGGGTACCGCTAGTAATAAATAAAACAGTTAATATGGTGTGTACGTGATAAAAAATATGTATAATAGGACTGCAGAGCCATTTTTCTAAAATGCGATAACGAAAGTTTTCGATAGAGTTGAATATTGCAATTATTTCCACCGTATAAATAAATGATAACAATAGTAATTGAAAATGTGATAAGTATTAATTGAAAATCCATTCATTATACTGCCGAGGATGTGTCTGGATATTCAGCCTATGATTGCATTTTGCCCATAAACAAAAATGATGAAAAATGGAAAAATGCTTTTTATGACCTTGAAACATTAATGACCTACAACCTTGCCAAGTGACATATCATCCAAAATTCTGTTTCAAGAGCTTAAAAATAACACATAGGAAAAGACTCAGGCTCTTATAGCATCGATTAAGATATAATTTTTTTTGTTAAAAACGAAACTTTATTTGTTGCCATTTCTTGAGTTTTTATGGATGCGCACTCAAACACTAAAGTTCAAAAATATCTAAAAAAGGGTTTTTTCATCAGAACATAAGTACAATAGCTCCTGCAAATATTAATAGAACAAATTGACATCAACTTTTGAGGTCTATGTTTTTTTTTCTTTGAATGACGTACACATTTTTGATCTGCAATATCCCCTTGAAACGAGTTTGTCTCAAAAATAAAAATAACGTTTTTTAGTTAAGAAAAGTGTGTTCTTTCCAATGATGTAAAGAAAATTGAAATTCAAGATGACTCTTTTGAGATATTGCCCTTTGAAATTGAGACAAAATTGAGAAAAAAGAAATTTGACTGGAATTTCAGCTCGCATAATTCAGCAATTATTTGAGCTATCGAGATGCCACTTGCACACCTTTCGGACGAACTATCAGGCTACAAACGAGGAAAGAATTAGCCTCAGAAAGTCATTCTCTCAGCAGATATAAGCTGATAACGTTTGGTCAAAATTTGCCAAAATACGATTTTTTACCAACTTTGGCAGCAAATTGCAAAAAATCTACAGTGTATGGAGCTTTTGTTACACAAGTAGGCTATTCTACCCTAAACAGTGATCAGAATCACCAAATTTGAGCCTGATAATCGTCTTAGGTCGCGAGCAATAAAAGCACAAACTTGACGATTTGGTCATTTTTTTCAAGACACGAAAAAAAGGCCTTTTTTCAATAATTTTTATTGGCTAAACCATAAGGCTTATGGAGCTATAATTTGGTACGGTTTCATGCAAGTCTTATATGTACATCCAAAAAAAATTTCATCAAAATCGGAGGGGGTCGAGTGTGGACGCCTCGTACACTTGACATGGAATGACCCTTTTGTGTTTTAACATGCAGAAGAAAGTAAAAATGGTTTCTCTACTAATAATAAAGCTGAAGGTGGTTCTGTCTGTCCTTCTTTCTTTCTGTCTGTTTGTCTGTCTGTTACGCGCGTAGCGCCAAAACCGTTCGGTCGATTTTCATGCCACTTGGCACAAAATTAGTTTGTAGCATGTAGTTTTGCACCTCGAAGCGATTTTTCGAACATTCCATTTCGTTCTTTTTCTATTCGAATTCTTAGAGGAAATTCGATAAAATAGGGAAGAAATATTCCATACACATTTTCAAGTCTTATGTCATTCGAAAGCTTGAAATTTTCTGCACAAAATGACGTTTTTTCGAAGTTTCTACGATCATCAGGAGAGCTGTAACAATTGTTTTTAGAATCCCGAAATTCAAGGCTTACCTTCAGTAAAGCAAGCCAAACGATTCTAAAATGGCTTTGCTCGCGAATAAAATTTGTTTGAAAATAGAGATGAAATGAATTATTTTATCAACGGAAATCAACTTTTCATGTTGTTACCATGGTTACGTTTTTATTTCGTTCTTTTTCCCTTAATAATTTTAAAAATGTATTTGTTTTTGTAACAATCCAAACTCCAAGCCTTATTAAAATTAGTCAAATGAAATATTAAAAACCGTGATAAGATGGCACCTGTCAATCAAATGAGAAATCGAGTCCTTTCCTTAAAATACAGGATACCATTCTAAATTTATCGTCTGCAAAACATATTTTACTTCATTATTAATTTATTTCAATATAAATTGCAGCAAATGGCTTGAGTGAACGAATTTAGCTTTTAATTTATCGTTTGCTGGTTGATCTTTGTCGATGTTTATTGTTTTTATTATCATTGTGAAGAATAATGCACGAAATTTCTATGACTAATACTTAAAATTTTTAGGATCAGTTGAGTTTAAAAGAAAAAATTGCTCCAAATATACTTTTGCAATGTGATTATTTATTGTTGGACTGTAATTTGCAGCAATAATTGCATTTAATAAATAATGAAAGACAATATTAAAAATTATTTTTTTGGCGACTTTTTTACAATTTGGCATTCAATTCTATTTCAGTATATTTACTTCTATCTTATTGCGATATTGCAACGTTCTTTCTAAAGTATGTCATTTCGGAAAATGTATTATTTTGTTTTTGAAGTTAGGAAAGAAAACTTTCTTCTTCTTTTAAACTTTGGTAAGATTTCTGTTGGTTTCTGTGAGCAACAAAATTTTTCTTATTTTTTCTTTTGGCTTATTTTTGTGCACCTATCTTTGGGGTTGCATTCGAATGTCCCCAAGGGGGTGATTTACCCCTTTTATGGGGTAATCAGGGCTTTCAATGCAGACCAAAGTGATATGAATTGGCGCGACCACTTGGCGATATCTCGCCAAGCTTTTGGTCACCAAGTGTTTGACGCCAATTTGGCGACATATCGCCAAGTTGGCAATAAATTTAGCGAAAAAAAAATTTTTTGGGTTCAATTTGGCGCTATTGGCGATATTTTGCGAAAAATCTACTGAATGATGTTAAAATCGGCGATATTTAGGAGATTAATCATTGTAAAACATTTTTTTGCATTGTTTCGTGGCAAACTAGGGATGCAAATGTTTGAATTGTTATCTTACTCACTTCAAGCACTATTTTAGCACTTAAGGCATCTACTAAGAAATTTACACGTAAAAGGAAGTAGTGTAGGGTCCATACCAAATTTTTATATCATACTTTGAAGGAATTATAGTTGAATTATAACTAAAATAGAGTATTTTTTTCTGCTATATCATTTTTTTACAAATGAACTTTTAATTTTATACCACGGGCAAAGCCGTGCGGGTACCGCTAGTTAAAAATATAATGTTAAGATCTTATACGATCAAACTGCTTGCTTCCATCGGTGAAGTAAAACATTATTGAAAGCTTGATTAAAATCATCTAATGGCTAGTTGAAAGAATTGTCATTTTAAAAATGATAGAAAACATCGAAGTAAAGTTAAATCAAAATTCTACATAAACTGATAAAATGTGTTTTGATCTGTTTCCTATTTTTAATTCTTTTTTTTAAAACAATTAATGAATTTTTCTACACAAGAACTATGCAGCTACTACTTTAGTTATTTTTTTGTTTTCTTTTTACGTGTCTAGTTCATCAGATAAGATCGGCATATTTGGGTTTTAGAAATCAGCTATTTGCTAAAAAGGTACGTTTGGCATAATTTGCAGTTTCAGATAATTAAAAGTATTGATCAGATGCTAGAATGCCAATGTCGATGTACGGGAAAGTGGGCTCGTTTCGTTCTTGACAGAACTTCTTGTTTATTTTTAGGGTTTTTTTAATTAGTGCTTCAATATTTCTCTTTTAAAGATTTTTATCCTATAAGGCAAATCAAAAAAGCCTATCTGCTCTAGTATCGTTTTTCCCATTCGAATGAAGTCAGCGGAAGGTCTATGAAAAGTTTTTCTCGTGAGTGAAATTTGTTTGCGATTTAAATTATCCGTGCGTTGTTGAATGAATACGTTGTGAACTAAATGCGTTGTTGACGAATTCGATTGTTTCTCGATTCAACAGCACCGACTTCTAATTATAAACAGATTTTCAATTTCGTTCAAAGCAGCTGAATCATCAGGCTGTTCGCGAAATCAGAGCCGTTTATTCCTAATAAGACCCATGATAAATTGAATTTAGTATTACGCTTTTAAAATTCTAAGCTGAATTTTAATGAGTGCTAAGGTTGTTTCTGCTTTTTACTTCCTTTTACGTACTAAAGGAAGTATTGTGATCACGAAAAAAATTTCACTCAAATTTCGGTCTAAATTTTGATTTTGCTCAACCCCGAATGAATAATGAGTAGTTTTTTCGACCTATCAGCACGTGCAGTGGTGGATCCAGAAAAAAATCTACAGCGAGGGGGGAGGGGCACAAAATCACAGTTTAATTTTTTTAATTGAAAATAATAATTATTGTTAAAAACAAACAACTGTCATATGCTTATGTATTATCGTATTTTCCTTACCTTTCGGTTCCTGGTAATAATGGCATTCCATCAAGCAGTCATGGTATAGTATGGCTGTGGCTGTGGTAGTTGAAGGTGTCATTTGAAAGTGTTTATTTATTTGTGGATACCTTGCATTAGGGGAACGTTATTGGTTTGAGTTAGAATACGTACACAAGATTATTTCATTCAGCAAGTGCTTGTAAATGAACAAAAAAGAAGAACACAGAACGAATAAGGAACACACGGACATATACGAAGAACACTGAAGAATTCATTTCAAAGATTTAAATGAATTGTAATTGTAGCTTCCGAGCATGCTTCTTGGCAAATAAATTTAAGACCTCTTCGGAGTCTACTTTAATTCCTCGGTGTATGTGTCGCATACTAAGACCATTTAATCTCTCCTGACCCATGTGGATCTTTAAAATGTTTTTATTCTTTTCAATGTGCTGAAATATCTTTCAGCAGTGGCAGTTGTGATAATCAAAACTCAAAGAATTTTTAAAATACACTGAATGTTAGGAAGCATTGCAGCAAATTTGTAAGATGACATGGGAGTGTCAACTTTTTGTGTTTGATCAGCCCAAAGTTCTTTCCAAAAGTAATTCCCCTGAAAAGGCGTTTATATTTGAGGGTAAATCACCCTCGTATTTTTGAGCGGCATCAATAATATCGTCATCGGGAAAATTGTTCTCTAAGTAAAATTTGGGGACTACTTTCTGTAACTTTGATATTATATCACTATTTTATTTCTCGAATCGGACATCGTTTACACCAGATTTTTTTCAAAACATTTGCACAAAAAATAAAGATTTTGTTTAAAAGTTATTTTTACGGTTTCTTTTCGTCTCCTACCCATTAGTACTATATTTATTTTTATTTACTCTATTAAAGGCTGAATCGTTGCAAATAAATATTTTAAACATTGCTCCGATTCACCCTCTTTTAGGTGGAATCGGAACACCGCTAAAAAGTTATGCATGAAAACACAAACCAATCAAAATGTTTTGCCTTTGCTTAAAAGAGAACCAAACAATGCCTAAGAGCCCCCCCCCAAATCGAATTATTGTTTTTTTTTTTCTTAATGCTCAAATTTGAAAAGTTCCGATTCACCCCATTTTACGAGAAATCATGGCTTTGGTTACCGTTGCGACTGGTTACCAAGGTATTGCTTTGATTTGGCCGGGCTGCCTGGCGCCTGGGTTTTGTGACCAGGACTCTCCACTCAGCTAGTTTGCCACTCAGCTAGTCTTAGATAAAAATATAATTCTTCGGAATGCATAAGGGTGAATATCAGGAAAAGTGCTAATTTAAGTCACAAATGAATTTCTCAAGCACGTCCAAATAAAAACCAAAAATTTTTCTTTTCCCATACAGTAAACTGCGCCACACATACAATCCATGACAAAATTTTCAGGTTTTACTTTAATTTGTGACAATAGAACTCTTTTTATTGCCTCAATGTCATGTCGGCAGCGCGTCACACATTCGAATCGCAAAGTTCAAAAAAATCCTGTGGATTATAAAACATCGCAGCAGAAACAAATACAAAAGGAAATAACGTGTTTTATGTTCATCTATGACGTTTAACTCTTGAGTTTTAGATAAAATGAATTTAGATCGATAAAAAAAAGCAATTTATGCTTGTCACAAGTTTTCATAACATGACGAGTGAACCAACTTCCGGAATAATAAAATCTAGACAAAACATTTTTTGGAGCCAAAAAATTACGCTGGGAGAAGCTCTAATATGTGATGTTTCAGTTCCGATGGAAAATTTTCATTTCGGCTGCATTAAATTATAGGTAAGATTTTTTCAATCTTGACTTTTCTGTTTCTACCAAATGAAGTGTCATGTCGGCAGCGGAATTTAAGACACAAAATAAAGTAATTTTTCAATTTATTTTTGCATAATGGAAAAGAAACCTATTGTCATGGACATAATAAGGTGTTTTTATTTTCGAATCTTCAATTAGGAATGTTCAGCTATCATATTGCGGGAAATTTGTCATGTCGGCAGCGGTCATGTCGGCAGCGCCGAAGTAGAAGGTATTTGTTACGAAACTGATGCGTGAGTTACCGATGTTTTTTCGCAATTTTTTCTTCGTGTTATGAGTTTGTTGAGTTTTAAAGTACAAAAGTAGATTCAAGTGCATCGTGTTTCCTGCTAAATTTTCCCATTTTAGCAGTTTATTCATTGTTTTTTAAATGCTTCAAAAACATTAATTTTTCCGCAAAATTTGAGTTTTCAAACAAAATTATTGCCTTTTTTCACCCTCTTTTCTTTCACATCAATATTCTGACCTTCGTTTCTAATTACTGCACCCAAAAATATAATTTTGTTTTAAAATGGAAAACTTAAGAACAGTTTAGTGAAAATCTCCCTCCCCCGCCAAACTCTGACTGTCTTGATCTAATTTCGTTTTTAAAGATTGTGTTAAGAATTTCATTTTATCTTTATTTTTAACTATTCACCTATTTATCTGTTTGAAAAAAACTTTGTCGCACTTATTTAGACTTTAACTAACTTTTAATTAGTCTCCAATTTTATTTATAAAACTAAAAAGCGTTCAGGCACTGAAAATATTATTATATTCTAAGTAATAATTATTTTGTTTTTTAACATAAAAGGTAGTGAAAGTGCTTACTTTTGTGCACGAAGTGTAAAATCTGTAATATTTGTCAGTTCGGTAGCATTCTCATCATGTCGGTAACGCTCTAAGACAATCCCCCTAAAAGAGGGGTAAATGTTTACTTTGACCATGCCCCGAATTTTTAAAAAATATTGTTACTAATGTGTATTTGAAATACCTAATTAATTTAATTTTCTGAGTATCTTTAAAAATTGAAAATTTCCATGGTCAAATTGGCACTTTTCCTGATATTCACCCATAAACATCGTCTTTAAAAAAAAAAGGAAATTTATGTACGATAATTGCCGAGTAACGTCTTGTTATAGTTGTTAGTTGTTACCGAGTTATTGACCTTTATTACAATTAAATTAGTTTAACGTCTGCTATCGCCGTGCACTTTTCATAATAAAAAAAATATAAAAATTTTACAAAATAAAGCAGTTTTAATGTCCCCCCCCCCCTCTTTCTTCAAAAGTGAAAATGCAATAAACATCCAACCACTTACCGAAATAAGTCAACCTGGATTTTTTGCTGATCAATGTTTTATTGAGATTTGTTTGTTGCGTGATCAAAAGCCAGTTGTAATTGAAGTAACCACGGAGAACATAATGTCTTTTGATTTCCCGACTGCTTTCTGTGTCCATCATGTGCGATGACTTCCATTGATTTTTACGATTTTGCCGTTCTATTGAGCGTAGGCCACTCCGGCCGTGACACCTGTTGAAGTTCTGGAGGCTTCGAATGGGGTCATCGATTTTTAGGAAACAGATCAATATCGAATCACTTAGTGACATATTAAAATTCTAAAATTTGTAAGAAGTGTCAGTTCATTTTGTAAAAGATGTCTTCATTGATTGCAGTCAGGACAAAGCTGGTTATTTTTAAGCGATGAAGCAGAAGTTAGAACGCTTTTGTAGATAAAACTAGTTCGTTGCCCAATTTTTGTGCCGTATCATTGTCAGTAAGTTCAAATTCGCTGAGAATAAAGTGTCCAGAAAGTTAAGTAAGCATTCAGTTTCTTTTTTATAGATGAAGTCCGAATTCAAGGAAAAACGAAAACAGGAACTAGAAGGGGTTTTTCTTTTCTTGAACAGTTCACTTATATTTCCGTACTTCAGAGCGATGATGACTTAGACCAAATTTGCGATAGGGATATGTCCACCAAAGTCAACTGTTGGGAGAACAACAACCAATGTGATGCAGCTTCTCAGTTTTGGGTGATAGAAACCACGTTTTCATTTACCTAAATCTTATAATCTTTGTACTTCCAACAATTAGTATTTTTATTTAGAGCTCACAAATAGCCAATTTCACTTGTAGTTTAAGTTAAACTAAAATAATTCGAAAGTCTATGTATATTCTTAATATTGCATAAGACGATAATCTTTTGAACTGTTCAAGTCTTCGCTGGACTAAGGTGTAAAATTTAGATCGAGACAAAAAAAAATTAAGAAACTTTGCGCCCACTTTTAGCAATACTGATGTTTTTGTTTTTCCAAAATAAGGATTTAATATGTGTTTATGGGCGAAAGCGAGTTAAAGAAAATATCTTTTGACGTTTTGTTTCACGAAACTATAAAAATAATAATAATAATGTTTTTAAAAAAGCGTGGATGGGAGGGGGGGGGGGGGGTTGCAGTGTTACTCATGTCTAATACCGCAACGGTTTTAATCCTTTGATCGATTTAGGGCATAAATTTGCAGCATTGATACATCGAATGTAAATCTTTTACTAAATCGCATTTTTTTTTTTTGTTAATTCTATTATAAACCTTTTAATTCATTATTATTTATTTGTCTCGTTTGGCAAATAAATGAATTTACTCCTCTACGTTACCCACATAGTGTTTCATTATTTTTTACTTTTAGCCTACTTTCCCGTTAAAAATAAAAGAAAGACGAAAAAAGTATTAAAAGTAGCTTAATGCATCTAAAAAAATATCGCCAAGTTAAAAAAATAAAAAGGTAAAATGAATATCGAAAAATTAAAAATTTGAAAGTAGGGTATTAGTCCAGTCATTTGGTAGTTTTACCTGGAAAGTTTTCCGGAAGTTTTGAAAATTGGTACATTTATAGATTTTGATGTGCTCTTTTCGAATTTTCACTTTGCGACCTCGTACCTTTGCCGCTCGAACCGCCATTTTGAAAAAATGGCGCCTTTAAGAGGTAATCTGACTGCAACTCCTTTCTGACTTATTCTACGACAAAAACATCAATATACAAAATAAACTAGAGAAACTTTCCTACATTTTATGTCATAGAAACTTTTTTGTAAAATCAATAGTTTCGGCGTACGAGCATAGTTAAGAGTTACTTAAAACGCGTTTTCGCAGAAAAACTCTATTCCACAGTTTTGAGTCAAGGTAAGCTGCACGTTTTTTTAACGCTGTTTCCTAGTAATCCTAATTCACATGTAATACATAATTTGGAAATTCAGTGCAATCTTCTCCGTTTGGATATTTCTGATGGATCAGGAGTTGCTGGTTCAACGTCTTCCGTAGTGAGTGAGACGTCAAAAGTTTCTACGGCATCATCTGCGATGGGATCGTCAAATTCATCGTGAGCTTCTTCCTTTTCTATTTCATCATTCGTTTGCTCTAGAACCGTCTCCGTTTCTTCATTTTCATCACTATCATGTGATGAATTTTGCGAATTCTGACAATTATCACAGGTACAATTAGTACATATAACGGAGCATTTTAACCCAGCTTTTCTGCATCCACAGGCTTTTTGACATCCTCTTATGCATTTGCAAGAAATAAGTTTTAATAAGGATTGCGGTGCTGGGGGTTCATGTGTCTTAACAGGAATTAACCCATCTACTCCACCCCCACTGCTCCGGATTTATTTCATTCCCACACCACTTCTGAATCTGGTGATAGGTTCGAAACGAATGTTATCTTGCAGCTGCTTCTGTTGGAGGTAGGGAAGCAATGTTGAATTTACTTTTATATGCTGATTTTACAAAGCATTTATATCTATAGTCGTTTAAAGACATATTTTTCTTGCTTTTGTTACTTTTCACTTCACTGTAACCGTATAAGTCAAGAATGAAGAGTTCCCCAGCCTCAGAAATATTCTCTGGATCAGCGTTTGGATTTATGAATGCTTTGATAAACTCGCTTAAATATGGATTTTTTCGTAGTACATTAATGAACTTCATTTTTCCTTGATTGAAAAGGGCACTTGTTGTATCACAGCCACTAAAGGCGTGCAGGAATAAAATATGATCGGCGGCTGTCTTATCTATGATACTGTCAGTTGAATATATTTGCTGTGAAATTTTTCCTTTTCCTGGTTTAAGCATATATGTGTTAGATTTCTTGGATGGAGCTGTCAAAAGAATAAGAAGGTCTACATCTTCGCCGACAACAATTACGAAATCAAATGCTGATGAAACACTTATTGCAGTATTGATAATTAAAGTGTCCGCATCTTCTATAGCTTGTTTGACCACAATATTCTCTGCTTCAAATTTTGTTTTCAACATTTTAATGAGCCGATTTTTGTTTGCATCATTTCCCAGAAATTTACTTTGGACCACAGTTGGAATCATTGTTTTGTCAAAAAGTATATCTACGGATGCATTTTTTCGCGATCGTCGAAATCGCTCCGCATATTTGGTGCTACAGCTTGCTGCATCTTCCGGATATCCGTCGAATACGATTATGACATTGGTCCTATATTTTGACTGCACATATTTAACGTAATTACAGCAAATAACTGAAAAAGATTCCCCTTGTTGCCAAATGACTCGGTGTAACAGGTGCCCTCAGTCGATGACACACATTGTATCTCCAGAATTTATGTCTCCAGAATGTATTTTGAATTCCTTGTACATAGAAGATTTGACGCATTTGCGCATGCCTTCGTCATTGAAAAGAGATAACGGAAATGGGGCAAGTTCGTATGAGAGGAACTTTTTAAGTTCTTGTTCGGATTCTTTTGCAATGCACATTCTTTGGAATATTAATAAGGGATTAATAGGTACAATGTCATCTTCTATTCTAATTTCTGTATTCATAGCACCAAGTGGTTTTATTCTGTCATTTCGTTTAAATTTAACAGTATGGAAATCGCAGCCAATTATTTTAGAAATACCGGTGCAACCGATTTCATAAGACATATGACAGTTTATCTTTTCATCTCCGCTAACTCCAGTGCTTAGTGACATGATATCGTTGACTTCAGAAAAAGGTGGATGGTTGCACAGCCAACCCATCAATTTTTTAACGTCGTCATTGTCACGATTAACCCGCTAGCTTCTCATTTGAACATGTTCAGAACTGGAAACATCAACATTACAAAAATTTTCAACTTCGTCACAAATATTATACAAGAATGCCATGCCCAAAGTCCACTTGGATAGAACGCTTTCCTGGACCCCTCCTCCATGAGTAAGGCCTCCAAGACATTTCATCGTAGAAATAAGAATGGGTTAATTCCTGTTAAGACACTTGAACCCCGCAGCACCGCAATCCTTATTAAAACTTATTTCTTGCAAATGCAAAAGAGGATGTCAAAAAGCCTGTGGATGCAGAAAAGCTGGGTTAAAACGCTCCGTTATATGTACTAATTGTACCGGTGATAATTGTCAGAATTCTCAAAGTTCATCACATGATAGTGATGAAGATGAAGAAACGGAGACGGTTCTAGAGCAAACGAATGATGAAATAGAAAAGGAAGAAGCTCACGATGAATTTGACGATCCCATCGCAGATGGTGCCGGAGAAACTTTTGACGTCTCACTCACTACGGAAGACGTTGAACCAGCAACTCCTGATCCATCAGAAATATCCAAACGAAGAAGATTGCACCGAATTTCCAAATTATGTATTACATGTGAATTAGGATTACTAGGAAACAGCGCTAAAAAAAAAAAAAAAATCGCGTAGATTACCTTGACTTAAGACTGTGGAATCGAGTTTTTCTGCGAAAACGCGTTTTAAGTAACTCTTAACTACGCTCGTACGCCGAAACTATTGATTTTACAAAAAAGTTTCTATGACATAAAATGTAGGAAATTTTCTCTAGTTTATTTTGTATATTGATGTTTTTGTCGTAGAATAAGTCAGAAAGGAGTTATAGTCAGATTACCTCTTATAGGCGCCATTTTTTCAAAATGGCGGAGCGAGCGGCACAGGTACGAGGTCGCAAAGTGGAAATTCGAAAAGAGCATATCAAAATCTATAAATGTACCAATTTTCAAAACTTCCGGAAAACTTTCCAGGTAAACCCCTTTTTTTCGACCAAATGACTGGACTATATTGAATGGGGAATTTGTGCGTCGGTCGGTCGGTCGGTCGGTCGGTCGGTCTATCTGTCCCCCCCCCCTAATAACTTTTGAATGAACATTCCGATTTGGACAAACTTTTTTTTGTTGGAAAGATCTCGGCGAGTACAGCTCATTTCCATATTTGATTTTTTGATTTGAACAATTTTTGGTTCAACTTTAAGCCGTTCAAAAAACCGGTCCCGCGATACTAACTTTTTAATGAACAGCCCGATTTGAACAAACTTTTTTTTGTTGGAAAGAACTTTTCAAGGGTACTTCATTCCCGTATTTACATTTCCGATTTGAACAATTTTTCGTTCAACATTGAACCGCTCAATCAAGCTGTCACCCCTAATAACTTTTGAATGAACAGTCCGATTTAAACAAACTTTTTTTTGTTTGAAGCATCTCGGCAAGGATACTTTATTACCGTATTTAAATTTTCAATTTGAACAATTTTGGTTCAACATTGAACCGTTTAAGCAACCTTTCTCCACCTAATAACTTTTGAGTGAACCGTCCGAATGGAATAAATTTTTTTTTGTTCGAAAGATCTCAGCGAGTGCAGCTCATTCCTATATTTGATTCTTCGATTTCGACAATTTTTGGTTCAACTTTGAACCGTTCAAACAACCGGTCCCGCGATGCTAACTTTTGAGTGAACAATCCGATTTGAACAAACTTTTTTTGTTCGAAAGAGCTTTTCAAGGATACTTCATTCCCGTATCTATATTTTCGATTTGAACAATTTTTCGTTCAACATTGAACCGCTCAATCAAGCTGTCACCCCTAATATCTTTTGAGTGGACAGTCCGATTTAAATAAACTTTTTTTTGTTCGAAGGATCTCAGCAAGGATACTTCATTACCGTATTTAAATTTTCAATTTGAACACTTTTTCGTTCAACTTTGAACCGTTCAAGCAACCTTTCCCCACCTAATAACTTTTGAGTGAACCGTCCGAATGGAATAAACTTTTTTTTTGTTTGAAAGATCTCGGAGAGGCTTTCCCATGCATTCCCATATTTCGCTTTTTGATTTGAACCATTTTTCGTTCAATATTGAACCGTTCAGAAAAAAAAATTAACATTAGCGTCTACGGGGGATTTAAGTTGAATGTTGATCCTGAGTTTAAAGTCGGATTTCCTTCAAACTAACTTTGTAAGAAAATGGTTTTGATAAATAATGTTTGTAACGTACTTTTCTGAGTAATCTTCTGTGAGGACTCTGATTCCGACTCCGACTCCGCAAACATGGCGGAAATGCAGGCTCAGAAAAAAAAATTACTGACTGTGCAGACGATTTTTTGTTTATTTATAAATTTGTTTTATTTTATTTATTATTATTATTTTTTTGGCAGACGATGTTTTTTTTGTAACAAAAACTTTTCATTCACGAGAACATTTTATTCTTTATTTATATTTAATAACTGGCAACAGATTAAAAGTGAAATTCGAGACATTTTATTAACGGACGAGTTTTTCTTTTCTTTTTTTTTTCTTTCTTTGATAAAATGTGTTTTGATGCTCTTTGTACTTTTATTTATTTATTTATTTATTTATTTTATTATTATTATTATTATTATTATTTTTTTTTTTTTTTTTTTGAAAACGATGGAAGATTTTTTCTACGGAGGAACTGTAACAGTTACACTCTTTAAAAGGTGCGACAAAACTTTATTTATTCGTTAATTACTTTTTACGTGTCTACTTCATCTGATGAAAGGGGTATATTTTGCTTTTCGAAATCAGCTCTAAGTGCTAAAAAGGTATGTTTGACATAATTTTAAGTCTCAGATAATCAAGAGAATAATGATCAGATGCGAGAATGCCGATGTCGATGTACGGGAAAGTAGGCTCGTTTAGTTCTTAACAGAACTTCTTGTTAAATATTAATAACTGACATTACAATGCCCGTGAAAAGTATCATTAGATTTATTTTTATTTTTTATTTTTGAGAAAACAAGTTTGATATTTTGTGCCTCTGGCATTTTATTGAAATTAAAAATTATCATTTTTTTAAACTTTTTATCTGATCCTTCCCCAACGTTTATTAACTTAATTTGCATTTTTCCAGCATCCAACTAAAAAACCAAGTTCGAATGAAGGTATAAGATGTGCACTAATATAATCTAATAAGTTTGTACAAGGTATAAATGTAAAAATTGCAAAAGAGAGGTAGTAAACAAAAAAAAACTTGTTAATCGCCATTCATGCAACCATCTCTCTCTCCCGCTCAAAATAGTATCAGTTTATTTCAAAGAATATTCTATGTGCGATCTTGTGTTGTCTAATTTGGGTGACGTTTAAATATTACTTCTCTTTCAACATGAATGAATGGAAACATTGATTCGATCTTTGTTCGGGTTTTATTTTTTCACCCTTAATTGTTTGGTATTATTACCGAACATAAAAGCTTTCCCCTTTCCTCTTTTTTCTCCGTGCTAATTTCTGACTGTTTGTATTTCCGCGAAAAAGCGTTAACTTGACAACAAAACAACTGTTTGCTTTCACAATCCTTTGGTTATTGAACTTCTGTGATTATTTCTCGTTAATGTCAAGGTTTTGCAAGTGTAGCAATTCGTGTAATGTTTTGTTGCTTCACAGGAAGAAATTAGGAGTTAAAAAGCATTTTTTAAATCCTGAAATGTTTATTACTCAAAAAACTGTTCAACGATAGTAAAAATGTAATTTGGGAAAAAATATTTAATGCATAATTGCTTATATGTACAAGAGCGTAATAATAACGCTATATGCCATCTACCAATTTAGTATTTTTGTTCTAGAAGATGGTGTCAGTAAAATGCTTTTTTTTTCTTGAACGTATTTAAAATTAATCTGTAATTATTAAAATTAACGTTTTTTTTTCTACTATTCTTATCTTTTGGGAGTATTTTGCTACTTAGCAGTTGTAAGTGAAATTTTTAGGAGTTTCGAGTGAATTGTAGTTTTGATTTGGGAGACTTTTTTTTTTTTTGTGTGAAATGAATCCAGTGTCTAATCCAAATTGATGCGCAAGCTTCTCGAATTCGATTTGGATGATGAATTCATCTATAGTTTATGAAAAAAAAAGGGGGGCTTTGAAATAACTTTAAAAGTTAAGAAGACCTCTTGATTATTGGTTTGTCATAGTCAGGGTTCGCCGATATATATCAGTCGATATATATCATGATATATATCAGATATTTATTCTGAAAATATCACGATATTTGGATATTATCGATATTTATTTTTTGAAATGCGATGTTTCAATAGAAAAATTTTGTCTTCATCATATTAATGATGTCATCTTTAGTATGATGTAATAATATGATATTCCTTTTTTATTTTCTGATAATAATATTAAAAGTTACAAAACAACTTGAATAGAGATTAAAAATGCCTAGTTAAAAGTGAAAATTTAATCAGAATATGAAAATGTGTCTAATGTTTGTACAATGTGTGCTAGTGCTAAACAACAGATGTTATTATAATTATTTTTATATGAACATAATAGTCAATATCCAGTATAGTAGCCAACATCATCATTAGGTTATATAATTTTTAAAACATTAAACTATTACATTTGGCAAAAATTGCTGCATAACATTTCATTGTATGTAAATTTTAATGTATATTTATGTAGAGAAATATTGAAAGGAACATTAATTTTTAGTCTGTACTGTAATATTACTTATTTAAGGAAATAAATAACATTGATTTGAGGATGTAGTTACTATTTAAAGAATTAAGCTTGCGCGAATTGAAAATATCGGATATATATCAAAATATCGGATATTTTTGATATTTTCGAAAATATCACGATATTTACGAACCCTGGTCATACTTAGGAAAACATCTTGGAAATATAGCATAATTCGTGTTAAATGTGAAGTGGTTACAGTAAACGTCAATGTTGGACATCCGAAATTAGGAAAGATATGAAATTAGGGTGTTTATTCAATAGTTATTAGTTTAAAATTGTATTTTTCCATCGAAAATTATAAAAATCGGCGAAATTTGTAACGGAGTATACAAGTCTGCTGGAATACTTAGAATATCAAACATTTTAAAAAATTTTAAACCACCCCACATCACTGAAACCTCATTCGTTTCAATCAACGTCCACAGTTGCGCTTTGCTCCACCTGAGATGATCTCTTCGAGATCATTAATTGCTACGCGTTTAGAGGACAAAACAAAATCATTTGCGCTTGGTCTTTTACTGCACTGTTAAAAATAGATGTTGTTTTTACAATATAATACAGCTCATTTTACAGTAATAAACTGTGAAATTGCTAGTTTACTGTAATAAAAACTGTAAAATTATTGATTTCATAGTTTATGACATTGCATTTTAGCTTTAAACTGAATCTCTTCTGCCAGTATTGTACTGTTGTTTTTACAGCATAATACAGCTAATTTCATGGTAAAATTGCTAATTTTACAGTAATAAACTGTAAAATAGTTTAGTTTTAGTTTATTATATTGCTTTTAGTTTTAAACTGGAACTTCTGCTGCCAGTATTATACTGTAAAAACAACTTTTTTTTTTTTGCATTATGCTTTCGAGTCATATGGAGAAAATAATTTATCGGCTTTGAAAAATTGTTAGCTCAACCCTTTATTCCCCGACGGGAGTCCCGCTTATATTAATTTAATATTATGAATCCTATATGGCTGCAATCATGCTGAAGCTTTTAAGTACCACTCCTTATACTTTGCTGAAAGTTCAGACAGATGGTACCTGCGATCAGAAACAGTTGTCTTAGGAGCTCTAAGGCGTCAGGGGGCCTTAGACTCTGCTGATTTTCAAAATTTTCGTAATTAATTTGTAACTCAAAGGGTTAAAGAGAAAGCTTGCGCTCGTATTTCCTTTTCTTTTTTCGTGTTTTTTTTTAGCAGGATATAATTCAATTCCCTCTGTGTTTCATTTTATCTTCATTATTATTATCTTCATTGAGTATGGTCGGTGTATAAGAGTAGGTAATTCAGCTTTGATTCATAAAGTCAACATTTAGACAGATGATGAGTAATTTTATACCCCTTCTCGTCGTTGATGTTGAGTTGCATCGAGTATTTGATTAGTTCCTCGAGTTTCTTTTCTTCTCACAATTTTTATCTGTTCGTCTGTTTCTTCCGTTTTTATAAAGTTAATAAAAAAGCAATTTGTTACTTATATAAATTTGGAAATTAATATTATCTGTAAGGGCCCAGATCCACATCTGCGGAAAAGGCGACCGAAACCGAAGGCAGAAACCGAAAATCCGGGTATTTTCTATAGGAACACTATTTAATCCATTTTACGTTTCTACTTTATTTTTTTGATTTACGTCAATGTGGAGCAGGGCCCTATCTGTATTCATTTTGCAATAGATATTATTAATGTAAGAAGCGTTAAAAAAAATCAAATAAACCAATTGAATCTGAAATAAATAATTTATTTTAAATAATTATATCCTAGTTTTTTTTTTTAAATTTATTTATGTGAGTATAATCTATTTGCGACCTATTTTGCTAACATGCGTTTACATGGCTGTTGTTAACTTTTTTAGCTATGCTGAAGAAACAGTTGTTAAAATTTCCGGATTACAATGGCAGCAGGTGTGAACATGCTTTTTTTATACCCACAGTCGAGTCTCGATAACTCGAAGCCTTATAACTCGAATATTCCTTTATCTCGAAGTGTTCATTGGGAGCCTCAAGAGAAGGCTGTGTGAACTTCCTATAATTCGAATTACCAATAACTCGAAGCTTTTATTCATTCCTTTGTGACTTGGAGTTATCGCGAATCGACTGTGGACGAATTCTTTACCAGTGTCATTTTTTAAAATGTTTTTTTTTTTTTCTTTTGAAATACAAAAATGAGTTAATTTTGTTTTGTAAATTATAAATGCCATCGAAATCATGCTTGTTCTTTTCTTATATTGTGTAATAAAAACTGCAATGGAAACGCATTGCGTATACAAATTATAATGTGAACAAAATTATTGCTACTGTTCAGTACTGTTGTTGTGTGTGTGTGGGGGGGGGGGTAGTTAATATATATGGATCTCTATAATTTTCGCATAATAAGATAATACTTGAAAAATATTCTGTGGAATTTTCATTAATTTTTATGAAGAAATGACCTATTGACAGCGACTCTCCGCGGACGTTTCAAGGGGAAAAAAATCTTTTGTTCCCTCATAACTACTATAACTCATCATTGGATCATCTGAAATAAAAAAGAATAATATAATAAATATTTTACCAAAGGCCCTACCCCCTGATTTCTCAAATGACAGGATTGAGTAGTTTCGGCTAGTTAACTAAGTTAATAAGTTTCGGTTAGTTTTTAAGTTTCGGCTGCTGACAACTTTTTCTTTGTTTCCTTTAATTGATTTTTCAGTTTCTTTGCAACATCTGGAAGTCAACTCAAAACACCAGTTTTATAAAAATCCAATTTGTAATTTTTTGTTATTTTGGAAATACGTTAAAAAATATAATAATAATAATCAACGTTGGTACTAGGGCTGCGACATCGATGTCGATGTTTTAGAAACATCGATGTTTTTGTTAAAAATCGATGTTTTTACCATCGATGTTTGAGGGTCAATGTTTTCCCAACATCGATGTATTGGGTTCGATGTTTTTTTCGATGTCGATGTTTTATAATCCAGCAAAAAAGGCTTGATAAAAATATATGATATGCAGACGTATTAAGAAGTTTTCATCCTTAATCAGAAGTTTCAGTATTAATCTCATTAGAAAACATTTTCTATGATTGTTATCGATGTTTTGCTCTCGATGTTTCTAAAACATTTCTACTTTGCTTTCACCATTTTTTTTAAATTTATTTCATTATTATTCTTTATGTGAATGTTTTATATTTCAGCAAAAAAAAAAAAAAAAATCATCAAAATATGCGGCCACTCTCAATCGAAGACCTTTAAACGTTTTTGATAGTTATCATCGATGTCTTTTAATGATCACTGTTTCGCGTTCGATGTTTTTTTTTTTTCTTCGATGTCTGTTTTACACTTCAGCAAAAAGCAATAAAAATATGCAATGAAAAAGATTCATCTTAAACAAGTGCAATATTTATCGTATTGAAGTAGTTTTTTTTTTTTTTTAATTACTACCGATGATTTAAGGTCAACGATTTTTAAGCATCGTTGTTTTTGTTTTGCTTTTGAAATTTTTTTCGACAACGGTGTTTTACATTTCAATAAAAAATATTTCATAAAAATATGCGATAAATAAAAGTTTTCAGTTAATCAACAGTTGCAGTATCTGTCTCACTAAAACAGTTTTCTATAATTGACATCGATATCATACGTTTGATGCTTTTCAGGAGACAAAAGATAAATAAATTGAGTGATATAAAGAGGCGCAATGTATTGGGGAGTTACTGTGTTACTGTACATTTAAATGTGAAAGTAATTTTTATTAAAAAAAATATCGATGTTTTGAAACATCGATGTTTTTAAACATCGATGTTTTTTGGTCGATGTATCAATACCATCGATGTCTTAATTTCGAAACATCGATGTCTTGTAACATCGATGTTTTGCTTTCGATGTCGCACCCCTAGTTGGTACCTTCTTGGAAACTTATTAACTAAAAATTCTCTTTTTCTAGGTGATCTACGAATAATTTTTAAGGGGAATCGCAGTCAGTTTTTACTTTTCTTTTTTGTCTTGAAATGTCCGCGGAGAGGAGTTGTTACTGGCTCATTTCTGCGTAAAAATCAATGAACATTTCACTGAATATTCTTCAAATGTCCCTTTATTCTGAAGAAACTGTAGACCTACTTAAAAATTAAATTTGTCTAAACTATGTTTTTTCTTTTGTATCGCTTTGAAGATACTCCCCTCTTAATTCATTTTATTTTCCTGACTCATTCTTTAGAAATATTTATTTTTGCAATCATTTTTTTTTATCCTCTAGTTTCTAGTACTTTGCCAATAACTCACGTGACCAAAAATGTTATAACTTTATATTTGGCTGGCGCAGACCGAGCCCGAAGGTCCCTATAGATAGCTGGTGAACCCACGGTCACCATTTGGTGAACTGGGATCCGAAACGGGAACATGTTGCAAGAAGTCTACAACGATCAATAACATCTACGTCTTCATTGGGATTCGAACCTGAACCTACGGCCCTTGAGCCTTTTATAATACACACCATCAAGCCTCTCATTTGAGATATTACGGGGTTGGGCCGTTGGGAAATTAACGCATTTACATATGAGTGGATGGTTTTTTTTCCTGTCTTTTTTTGGGGTATAATTTTCATTGAGCCTTTGCTCCTTCCTCGTCGAAAAATTCGAAATGACGGGCGTGCACGTGATTAAATTAAATTATTATTAAATGACAGGCAGATCTATTGAGATTAAATTAATTTAGGTTGAAAATGACCTCATTTTATCGTCAAGGTCCAGTTTGTTTGATAACAATCTCTCCGGGAATGCGCCCTCTGCTGGCAAAAAGACGATATTCGTTCATGTCATCGATCGCGCGGTTGGAAACCGAAACGGGATTTGGCTCTCAGCTTCAGATGTCGCGTCCCTGGAATATCCGTGAGCGCAAACTTCCAGCTCTATTTTTTCTGCAGTGATATGCCGTCTCGGTTCATGGAAGACTTCGAATACGTTTCAGAATGCAGCTAACAGGTGTTATGGAAGTCATCAGATTTATGCGTCTGCTTTCGATGGAATGCTAAAGATCGTACATGGGAATACCAGTGTATTGCCGATTTTCTCATATGCTGCACATTTGCTAGTTTTTACTGAATGTGAGAAATATTTTAGTAAAGAATGGGGTACCTTTTTTTCTCCTGAAATTCCTGCCATTTCGAATATTGAAAGAAATTTAGCAAATATTATCTTAGTCTCAATTTGTGACGCTTATTCACATAAATGCTGTTTCGAAGTGGACATCGTAAAATTGCTGATGTTAATTGCAGGACACTGTCGTTAACAAAATCTGCACAAAGTAAGATTTAGTCAAATTTTGAAAACTTGCATTTGAGTTGAAATGCAGTTCAATTGCAGTCATTTAGGGTAACTTTGCACCACTTAAATACCCTTGTCTTTGAAATAGGTTTTCTTCTGTTTATTTTATATTTAAAAGAGTACTGTAAACAGCTGATTGCATCATTCAATCATGCTGAGGCTACTATTTGGTTGCAGTGATGGATTTACCATGTCGCAATTGCTAGCCCCCCCCCCCCGCCCCGGATCCATAAAGGGACTTGAGAAATATTTTACCTAATTCTCTACAGTCCCGAAAGCTGTTAATCCGCTACTGTTCGGGTAATATTTTTGAAGTTGTTGAAATTGCTCTTCCTACTTTGCAAAATTCTATGTTATATATGATAGAAATCTTATGATGTTGTAAAGTACAAAGGGATTTTTTAATATTTAGAAATGTCATCTTTTCGCTTTATAGTTGCACTAATTTTATTAAAGTAATTAATTTTGCATCTCATTTCTAATGTGGCTCAATGACCCTAAATGGAAGGGTAAGTATGAGTCAGGTTAAAATCTTTTTTAATAGATTTAATAATTATGATTTCTTCATTTCAGATAACTGTCCAAAAATGTAGTTTTTTTTTTTTTTTTTTTAACTTTATATCAACAAATACAATAAAGGTATTTGAGTGAGGCAGTTTAAAACATAAACATTTTAACTCAAAGTTATCTTGAATGACTAACGTCGTTATTGTATTCCCTTTTTTGGCATGTTTAATTTTTAATCAGTGCTATTTAAAACACTCAAAAATTAATGACAGCTGCTTTCTGTTAAATCCGCGAGTTATTTTATAAATTTAACTTTGAACAGTTTAACTGGAGCATCGCTAAAACACCCAAAAATAACGCCACACTTCATGTAGATATAAATTCATAGTTTTGCAGAAATTATATTCAACAAAAAAAAAAAAAAAAAAAAAGAAAACAAGCAATGTGAACTAGAGTAAAAAAAGATCTATAAATATTTTCAACCGCGGTTAGAGGTGCTACAATAAAGTGCTGTTTGACCACAGAAGAGATGGAATGATGAACATCTGTTTTTTTTAGCTGAAACGGACGCATCTATCAATTTGCAGGGATGCCAGTTTGCCGTTATTGCCTCAAAGTTTCAGCAAATTGAAATGAACGAAACACTCAGATCGATCTTAAAATAATAATTTCCAAACAATAAATTAAAAAAAGGAGCTTGGATGCTCAAATAGTTGTCTAAAATTGCCTATCGCTAGTAATTCGTTGTGTGGAATGATTGGCAAAATAAAGGTCGGAACTTTGGTTTAGTACCTTGCTTATTCTTACTATTGTAAGCTCAGTCAAAAAAGTTCGTTAGTTGCGGGATATTCGATCGTTGTTAACAGAATTTCTACATTCAAAGAACTTTTCTCTTCTACATTTTAGTTCAGGTTTTTCAAAAGTGTGTTTTCTTTTTGGAACTATAAATTTAATTTTTAGTTCTGATCGCTACCAAACCGTGGCTGCTCTTTTATTATTATTTGCTTTTTCTTTTTTTATTTATTTTATTAAATCGAGTGACATCTGACTAAATGTAATGATTAAATTATTTTCCTGTAGTTTCTATCAATTTAAAGTGTAAATAGTGTTCTAATTAACTTACAAGTGCTCAACTTAAAAGCAATCAGCACACTTCATCTGAAGCAGAAAAAAGTTCTCTTTTGAGTGGTCTGAAAAAAAGATTACTCGGTTTTCATAGCAAAATTTAGAAAGGGGAGAAAAAGCATTTTCAGTTCGTCTTAAAAATCGAGCGAAAAGCGTTTGCGCCTCTTGTAATTAACTTAGAGGCTGCAAATAAATTTCATTTCGTACAGAAAAAAATGGCAAACTACAATTTGTCTATAATGATAATACATAGCAAAAATGGGCTAAAGTCGATTTACCCTCCATTTTGTAAAATTTTTGTCAAAAATTTTGGCTTGGAATGGAAATAAAATTGAACGAATTTGAGTAGCAAAAACTACAGCCATGAAGACAGCCATCAGTTCTGAATATGCGTTCAAAATTCATCCTGGTTCTGGGTTCATTCCTTTAGGTTAAGCAGTGTGTTTAAAAAGTGATGCTACTCAAACCATCATTTTGTGGAACTAATCTAATGGTGTTAGAACTTCAAGATCAATTTTGTTGGCGTTTTAGTTATTTTTATTATTATTTTTTTTTTTTCATTTTCTCCTGTAGTTTTTTGAAAGATTAACGTTGTAAGAATTAATACTACAAAAATATCATCAATGGTACAAAAGAATTTATTTAAAGAATTCAGCAGTACTTAAAAAAAAAAAACTTCCGAACTATTTTTCACCTCATTTGTACCAAAAAAGTCTGTTTAATTGTCTTTTAGCTTCTCTCCCTTTGTTGCTTAGATTGATGCATAAGGGGAAGAGGTTAAGGGGGGGGGGTTGAGGTACCTTGTTGCGTTACCCCCCCCCCTACACTATAAAATTGAACTTCAGAAAAAAAAGTTTCTGAGCTGTATTGTGCAGTCTGAAAAAGGTGTTAGCTGTTGTACTAATGCAATTATTATGGTGTGTTTTAGATTATTCTGCAATGTTTCTTTTGAGGAAGATTTATCTTTATCTTAACCTGAATGTTATTTTTTGTGCATTGCAGACGCCTCATACAAGAAGCGTTGAATAGACAGACTTTCCACCAGTTTAAGAGTTATGCGGAAAAGCAGTACCCCGGAGATCCTGAAAGGGTAGGTCAAATAAAATTGAGCAAAAAACAACGTTTTTCACCAGCCAATTCAAACCTTCATTAGACACCTGAACCATCAACTGGAGTCTTTTTAATGGTTGAAAGGCTGATGCCATCTGATCCAACTGATGAGAGATTCAGGGGTCTGACAAATTTGAAGTTGCTAGTGAATACAACTATATAGCAATTTTACTCTTGTATACATTTGTTTCATGCCACCATTGGTACAGGTTAGAAATTTTCAACTTGTCAAGTTAAAATATGTGCATTTATCAATATTCAGTAAATCATTGCCGGATTATTATTATTATTATTTTTTTTGAAAGTCTAAGGTACAGTTATGGAAGGAAAAATCTTTTCCATAGCTAATACCTGACGTTATTTGCTTGCTGCTCTGTTATGACTATTCCAGACTGATGAGCCCAAAATCAGGCTAAAAGGAAGCTCAAAAAAAAAAAAAAAAAAGATTAGAATTAGAGATTTTCCATGTGAACGATGTTATCGGAAACAAAATTTTTTTTAGTCAAACCTATCTATCTCGAATTTCACGGGACAGAAGAAAAATTCTCGAGATACAGAGGTTGTGGTAAAATTTACAAAAATAAGCAATTGGGACAAAGTTAAATACTTAATACACTGTTTTGCATTGATATTGTTGAATATTTTACTGTACGACATTTTGTGAGAATACGTTTTATTAATTGTGATGACTATATCGGTAGCAAGTTAATACATACCTTTAAGTACGAACATAGTCTTTGAATGATTGTGCAGAAGATGATTTTTGTCTCCAAGTTATACCATTGATAAAGGTGGCTGGAGATGAAATTCAAAAATGAGAGTCGTCAAAATTCGTGATATAGAGGTTTTCGGGAAAAATCATTCGAGATAAACATGTGAAAAAACATTAAATTTATGCTGTAAAAACAGGGAAATTGAAAAATTTCGACATAGAGAGGTTTTTGAGAGAAGCGGGTTGAGATAAACAGGTTCGACTGGATTAAAACATCTTCAAAGCTCTAATGTTTGTGTGCACCAACCAAATTAGCTTTGAGGAAAATAAAAGATGATCATTTGATATACTTCCATTAAATATAGAAAGGAAGGGCTTGCTGCAAAAAAGAGATTGCTCCAATTTCAATGTTTTCAATAGGTTCCCATTTGAGCTTAAAGCGACAATTCACTTTTTTTTTTATTTCCTATTTTACAAACTTTTATTGTATGCTTCTTAGTACAAGAGAGTCATAAAAAATTAAAATAGTAATAATAATAATAATTGCAATGTGATTTAGTGTTTTAAGCTTTAATACTGACCAACTGACCTTTTGAAAATTGAAATTAAGAACTACTTCCATTTTGCAACAAGCTCTTCAAAAATTAATTACAGTATTAATTGTATATCTGCTAACTTGGGCAAAACTCAATGTGTACACGCGTTTGTAATATTAATAATGTTTCAATAATAAACAGGAAAATCAGTCTTAGAAATGTCCTCTACT
Organism: Uloborus plumipes; assembly: GCA_038373865.1. Classification (NCBI taxonomy): domain Eukaryota; kingdom Metazoa; phylum Arthropoda; class Arachnida; order Araneae; family Uloboridae; genus Uloborus; species Uloborus plumipes. The sequence continues at coordinate 37,381 of JAXGGA010001221.1, read as the reverse complement.
ATGTTGTATAGTATGCTCGAAAAACTTAAAAATAAATAAATAAATAAATAAAATACTCCCTGCATTTGAGTGATTCAAATTTTCCTGTTGTAATCTAACTATCCTAATTAGTTTTAGTTCTTATTTAATAAAATTAATTTTCTTAAAATCTTCAGAAATTATATCATTAGTAAATTTGCTAAGAATTTACAATGGCTAAATTTTGTGTATTATGTTGGCTTGGAACTAACTGTGATGCATCTGGGTAAAATTTTTTGAGTGAAAGTGGGGAAAAGATGAGCATGTAAGTCCTCAACAGAAGATAAAACATAGGAAGTATTGGAAGCATAACTAGTATTATAGATCTTAGTAGGTTTTAACTAGTATTACAGATCTAGAAGTAAACAGTGTAGATGTAAAAATCTGGTTAAAACAAAGTCAGGTTTCAGTGATCTTGAAAGGTTTAACTTTGGAAAGGAAGGAAGGAGAAAAGAGATAGAAGTGTCAAAGAAATTTTCAACTTGTTAAGTTAAAATATGTGCATTTATCAACATTCAGTAAATCATTGCCGGATTATTATTATTATTATAATTATTTTTATTTTTTTGAAAGTCTAAAGGGCCATGAATATAAACTGCCCAAGGATAATCTGGAGTTTACTCTATTTCAAGAAATGCTGATGTAGATAGAATAAAAGGAAGGAAAAACTCAAAGCTGAACCTGATGCTCCAAAATATATCTGTACTAAAGGTGACATAAAAAAATGATGTTAAATGAAATAAGTGCAAAAAGGGGCACAACAGTATTTATATTTGTTGAAAACATTGCTCCAACTCCAGCCCAGTTTATGTGACAGAAAAAGCAAAATTGATACACACTATCAAAATAAATGAATAAATGAAGAAAAAAATAGAGAAGTGACAAAAAAAAAAAAAAGTAAAACCTTGTGACTGCAGAAGAATCTAGCTTAAGCTTGCTTTTCTAAAATCTGCCTTTTTCATTGAAATTACAATTTTTACTGTCTTAAAATAAAATGAATGATTATAAATGCTACCCAAATACTCCACCATACTGTTCCTGTTTCTATAATAAACAAAAAATGTTTGTGCTGTCTAAGAAAGGAGCACAATTACAAATCTTGCAGGGAGGGGGGTGGGTAAGTATTTAAACTACTGTATCAGAGATTCTTGAGGTATGCTGTATCAATAATCAAAATTTCTCGTTTGGCTCAACTTTCAGCAAGGCGTCCTGATTCGGCAGTTGCAAGAACAACACTATCAGCAATACATGCAACAGGTGCTTCAGGAGCAACTTTCTGGTAGCCAAAACCACAAAACAGAGCCCATGAATATCACAGAAATGGAAAGTCAGGCTGAGGCCTCGTTGGAGACAACCCCAGAAGCATCAGAGGAAGAAATATGTGGTAACTTCTAAATGTCTTTATTCTATACTAGCTGATACCCAGCTCTGTACCGATGTTAAATGCAGCATATTAATTCAAACAAAGGAACAAATTTAAAAAGAAGACCTACACGAGCCTTTTCTTTTCGCTCAGTCCAATGAACATGACAATAGACATCAACATATAAAACTAAAAATGAAAATTGTCAAAACCATTCTACCTCATCCTACCCTATTGTTTAATGTTTTTCTTCTTGCATAGAAACTTCATAAAAAGGTAAATTTTGGTCGGCTTAATTCGGTAAGAGACAAACGAATACCCTGCTTATATTAATAAACATCCAGGATCCAAATATTTCCCTATGTTATAGACACAATGTTAAAGATCCCTGCTTAATCGAATACAATTTATTGGAAGCGACAGTATATGTTTGATTTGTCAAAACTCCTAATGCTCGTGTACATTCATATACAAATGTATAGTACAACCTCTTAAAAGCTTATTCTGTTCGAAATTAGTTTGAACACATTATCAAAATAAATAAAGAAAATAAATAGAAAAAAATAGGAAGAAAATGACCGGAAAAAAAAAGCAAGATCATAAATTCAAATTCTACGGGGTGAAAAAGTTGATTTTAAATAATAAGTATCTGTCCCACATTTCTCATTTTATTTTTATCTTTTTCCCAACTTCGCCATCATGGGCTATTCAGGAAATTTGTATGCCATTTAGTGATACGACAGAGCTGGGTAATCTTAATCTCTAATAGTCTTTCTAGAAAATTAGAGAAAAGTGAACGAAATTTTCAAAAATATACCAATAATCATGGAATTTCTTTCATCATTTTAAATATATCCCAAGTTTTTTTCTGTGTATTTATCTTTGGATAGTTAAATGTCGAAAAAGGAAATTCTTTGGTATCTGGTGTGGGCATATTTTCAGTGTTAATTAAGCTTTTGTTTATAATCTACTAAATACGATTTCTTTTAATATTTGTTAAACTGAATGTTGAAATTGCTAAACAAAATTTCATAATTTTAGGTGCAAACTTATGACTGTCCTTAAGTAAAGTGATGAATTACGGGTTTAATCACATTTTTGTTTCAATTTTATCAAGTTTTGTGATATGTGCGAAATATATTCCTGATAAAAAGGGAAATGGATAACTGTTTTATAAAAAAAGAGAGAGAGAGAAAAAAAAAAAGATAAGAAAGAAGGAGAAAAAAAAACTGCTAAACATAGACACAGTTATGAAAACAAGTGTTTCAAAGAAACAGGAATCTCACTTTTAATGCAGAAGAAATTGTATGTTATCGACTATGTATGCATTGTATGTATACAATGATGAATTATAATTGTTCATTGAACATTAACAATAAACTTTATTGTTTCTGTTCATAAACTGCAGGCAAAAAAGCTGTGTTTAAAACTGAACTACAGGTAAAAGATTGAATTTTTGAACAGTGGTATTCTGATTCCAAAAGCTAGAGCAATTGTACATATAGTCAATAACATACAACAGACTTGTATACATGTCTGAAATTCGATAGCCAGTTTTACCAAAATTATAATGTTAAGTTTCATTAAAAATATATCATGGCTCTGATGCTGTTCAAATGATTGATGTGTAGTACAGGATTTGATGCTTTCTTACTGTTGCTCAATTTTGTTTTCAGACTACATAAGCTGTAATCACTTTTTAATAATATTTCATGAAATTCAAAACTCAAATCATTTTGTTTTTCTCTTGACTGATAACAAGAAATTTCTTGCATTTTCTAGTGTGCCAAAAACATTATACAATTTGATTCAGAAATTATGTTATTGCAATCTGAAGTCATTTTTGTTGTTGCAAGCTTACACATGTCATAGCATTAAAGAATGGTTGTAACCTTCATTTAGCAAGTATATGTACAATTTTTTTTTTTCAAGTATTTGGTCTTAAATTTGAATTTTGCAATTGTTTACTATTAAGTCTTCATCTCTTCAACACTTAAAAGTTATCCTCATATAATATCATATACCAGTATTTCCTTTAAATATATAGCCATGAAAATTAATTATCAAAAATAAATTTGCTTTTAACAAAAAAATCAGATGGTTGGGGTTTTTGCACAAGAAATGACAGTTTAAGCTCGTTATCTTTTCTTGGACTGATACTTAATAAAATGATTTTTCTTTTATTTCGAAATGAAATGTTAAGATTTCAAGTCAATCTATGTGAATTTAATAACACGGATCTCGTACATTTTGTTATAACTGTAGTACTGAAAATACAAGCTTTTCTTTTCGCTCTTTAGATCCCCTTCCTTTGGCTGCCGCTTCAATGTGGACTCGCAGGGACATCTCGGAGTTCAAGGACGCAATACGCAAGGAGGGAGGGGATGGCATCATCAAAGTGGGCCATGGGGAGACTGTGACTGTACGAGTCCCCACCCATAGCGATGGCACTTGCCTCTTCTGGGAATTTGCCACCGATGGTTATGACCTAGGTTTTGGTGTTTACTTCGAGTGGAACTGCAACCCAGACACACAAGTCACTGTGCACATAAGTGAGAGTGAAGATGAGGATGATGATGAAGGTGAGGGCTTGGTGCAAAAAAGAGCTGCGACTATCTTACTGTTTACTTGAGGAAATTTCTGACATCTAACTAACACATCTGATGAGTTCCAAATAGAGGTTGTAAATAATTTATTTAGTCCCATCACCAACATTTAAAATATTAAAACATGTTATGCACACATACAAGCATAAGTATGTAATTTATGCGTAATTTTTTGGATTAAGCATTAAGATCATCAAGGTTAAAGCACAAAAATATGTATTACATTTGTATGGAAATATTTGCATATCTTGTCGTAACATCGAAAGACATAGACATGTAGATGTTACAGGAATTCAAAGGCTGCATTAATAGTTAAAGTGTGTGTTCTTGTAAAAACCATGTATGAAACATTTCATAAGTTATGTAGTATGGTTAGCTTGCTTTAATAAAAGCATAAAGTAGAGGTTTTTTTTTCAAGGAATATTTTCTTAAACTAGTATATTTATTGTAAATTTCGTAATTTACAAGTTAGGTGCCTATTTTGTTCAATATAATAAACTATTTTTGTGTTAAAATTTAAAACTTAGGGCCCTGCTCCACATCAGCGTAAAACGCGACCGAAACCGAAATTCCGGGTACTTTCCATAGGAACGCTATGTAATCCATTTTACGTTTCTGCTTTATTTTTCTGCTTTACGCTAATGTGGAGCAGGGCCCTTACAGTTGAAGAAAAAGAAACTATTGTTATTCCCCTCTCATTTTTACTTATGAGAAGATTTTATACCATTATCATTGCTTAGAATTATTAATTCATATTTGCATGATACAGCTTTATTGCTTTTTTAAAGTCTTCTATTCTTTTGCAGATTTGGAACAAGCCAGACAGGACATCGAGAAAGGAGTTGCTCTTACGGACAAACCACCCCTAAGTGTAGTTATACCAGTGTACAGAAGGGACTGCCATGAGGAAGTATATGCTGGAAGCCATAATTATCCAGGCCAAGGAGTTTACCAGCTGAAATTTGATAATTCATATTCTTTATGGCGTTCAAAAACTTTATATTATAGAGTCTATTATACGCGATAAAACTATTTTAGATTATCACCAAGAATCTATATATATATATATAAGCAGTTGTGCTAAAAGTTGATATTAGTGCACTATTTATGTTGGCTTGAGCAGTAATTTCTTTCAATTTTAATGCTAAAAACAGTTGCCCTTATGTACAGGTATACACATGAGGCTTTTAAAAGTCAGATTAAAACCAATTTAATAAAAATCTATTCAATGCGGTATATCTGTATTTTAGTTAAATGTACAAAGACCAAATGCTTTAGAACTATGAATTTAAAGTAATGTCCCATAACATTGATGCAAATTCATAAAAAAAGTAGACAAGCCATTTTATTTAAGCCATAAGGAACAAAATAAAAGTTTTAACAAATTTTGAAATTTTTATGCATTTTTACTAAACTTAAAAATTCATAAAAGAATGTTTCAATCTAGTCATTTGCAAGGAACTTACGACACTTAAAGTTAAGAGTTGAGATTATTACTGTTGGGTTACTAATCATTGTCATCTTAAAATTATTTTCTGAACTTATGTGTAATTCAGTTTTTTTTTTTTTTTTGTAAGTGAAGAGTTGTTGCAATAAAATTCCTGTGTAAATTTAAAATTAAAAGAAAAGTAATGTTTGTCCGAAAGCTTGTGCCAGTACTAGTATTTACAGATTTTTGTGTCATATACTTTTTAAAATGATGGTTTTAGAAGTGTAATTTATATCTAGTTTTTGCTTTAAGAAAAAAAAAAACATCTTTTTACTTCAAAATGGGATTATCTTTCACAAGCTCTAACATATACAAAGCAGTGAGTAACCGCCCCTAAGCAACGGCTAAGGCAGGAACATGCAATATACCGCCAACGCATTCATTTTGATCCATGGACTGCAGTTTCGGCCTTATTATGCCTTCATCAGCATGGAATACGAAAGTGAACGAATTGGAGGCAAAAATCCTCTTATAGAGCAAAGAGAGCCAAAAAAAACGGGTTACTAATGTGGAGTTAGAATACCAGCGAGCGACCGCACATTGGAACGGTACAACTCGTAAATTTTAAGCAACTCGTTCACTTTTGTATTCCATGCTGATGAGGGCATAATAAGCCCAAAACTGCAGTCCATGGGTCGAAATGAACGAGTTGGCCGTGTATTGCATGTTCCTGCCTTAGCCCTTGTTAGGGGCGGTTACTCACTGCTTTATACCCAAGCTCTGCCTTAAAATTTACGAGTTGTACCGTTCTCATATGTGGTCGCTCACTGGTATTCTAATTTCACATTAGCTACCAGTTTTTTTTCAGCTCTCTTTGCTCTTTAAGAGGATTTTTGCCTCCAACTCGTTCACTTTTGTATTCCATGCTAATGAGGGCATAATAAGCCGAAACTGCAGTCCATGGATCGAAATGAAAGAGTCGGCGGTGTATTGCATCTAATATATACGTTTTAAAACTAGAAGTGGGTACATGTTTTATAACAAAATAACTAAGACTTTTTAAAGGCCTTAAATGTGCATAACTCTACTCTATATCTGTGCATATTTCTAAACTATTTTTTTACTTGTAACTTTCTTTATGTAGAGATAAGAATCCATAAAGAAACCAAGTTCTGAAAGATACTAAACCGTTAGATAATTTGATATGTCTTGAACTGTGAAATAACTTTGATATAAAAGAGAAAATTGTAGCTTCATTAACAAAGCATCATAGTAGCTGATTTACCTTTGGGTTTTAAATGTATTAGTGAAGTTTTTCTTATTGTCCTTTTGAATTCTTTTAGCTTTTAATAGAAGATGGATATAATATTTTTTTTTTCCAATAAAATAAGTTACTTGTTTAGAAGAATGATGAATATTTTGAAACAGGAAACAATTTTTTTAAACAAGATTTGGAATTTGAAAGTTAAACATGAGTTATATATTAGTGTTATGCTGCCACTTTTTAAATTTAGTTTGAGAAACCTAGTAGGATTTTGTTGTAAAACAAAAAGTATTTAGTTTAAAGTTTTGTTACGGATGGAAAAGAAAATGAAAATATGAATGAACAGTAAAAATCTATCAAAAACATTTGCAGGGTGTCCGCGCATATGAAATGTCAGGGAAAGTCATGGATTTCAAATATGATCGAAATTGGTCATGGAAAGTCATGGATTTCAGCGAAAAATGTCCAAAAGTCATGGAAACTGACTGTTTATCATGGATTTTATCGCTCCGGACCGATTGAAAATTTTCCCGCGATCTCGGAAGAACGAAAACACTTCCGCCGTCATTCTACTTCGTTATTGGGTGCAATCTGATTTGTCAATTACAATTTCCAACAAGTTGCATTGTGTTGACCAATCAGATGAATTCTCAACGTTAAAACCGTGAGCGGCGAATTTTGTGTAACTGCGCATGTGCGCGTACTCCGTCATCTGATAAAATATGACCTTGAACGACAAAAAGATAGACTCGATGGTTTTTTCCCCGGCATAGGCAGATTTACCTTTTACATTTGGTCTCCTCCCCCCCCCCCCCTACCCGCTTCATTTGATTCCTTTTTCTTTTAAAACTTGTTTGAATCTTTTTCTTTCGAGGAGTTTTATGCAAAAGAAAAACAAATTAAAAAACGAAGTTGAATTTTAAAGAATCGTGTAGGTAGGGGGGGGGGGGCAGGAACTCAACGAGTTCCGTTTTGAAGTCGGATTTCGCCTCACTCATATCAATATCTAAACTTTCAGTAAAATTTATGGACAGACAATTCATTGCTACATGAAAGTACGTTTGAGGACAAGTACGGTGGGGAGGAGGGGTGTCGGTAGGAAAAGATCGTTTTTTGACCTCAAAAGCGAACAGACTTCTGTTACTGTGAAACGCAGTCGCCATGTTTGGTCATTTGCTTTGCAAGATAGAATATTAAGTGCATAATTTTCCAAAAACAAAGCAGAGTTGGTTTTTTTTTTTTTTTTTTTTTTTTTTTAAGTCATGGAAAATAGTTCGCAAAAGTCATGGAAAGTCAGGGAAAGTCATGGAATTGAAAAGCCCAGGTTGAGCAGATACCCTGCATTTGGTTTAAAATTATATAAAGATCAAAGATCTTTATATTTTAATTATAAATTTTCAGTATATGATTTTTTGTATTATGTATATTGTTTTATTGTTACAACTACCCCTTCATGCTCACTCCCATATTTTCTTTTTCCTTGATATCATTCTTTCCAGGAAAAAGAGATGAAAAATTACAAGTATAGGCTGCTTTTATGAGGAGGCAACTTCCCTCTCACTTCTAAAAGTAAAGGGGTCATGCATCTCACTTTTCAAATTTAAGAAATGACGATTGATAACAAAAAAAAAATTCTGTTTCATTTTATCAGAAATAATGATAAATTTTCAAATTCATGGATTTTTTACATGCTGTTTCATAAGATGGAATTGGAAGGGAGGTGTCTATGGTGGTCATCTATTCGGTTTTTGAGGCCATAATTAAATATTTTTAGGCCATTATTAGGCTAATTTTAAAGAGAAAAAAAGAAAAGATTTAGGATCCCCCTCCCTCTTTTTCGGTGCACCAGTCGTCTATGAATATTTAACTTCTAAGTTGGAGATAAGCTTGAATTTTTTTGTCCAGCAATGCTGATAGTATAAAATAATTCCAATTCATTTGAGTATAATTTTAGCAGCATAATTCCTGTTTTTAAAGTACAACTGGGTCATTTTCAGAAAAAGTAGAAATCTCATTACTGAATTTAAAAAACAATTATCTAACTAGTTTATATTTATTTTAAAGATAGACTTTAGTTTTTAAGTAGTAACATTATATATTATAGTGGGTATGCTGATCGTGAGTTATTCGAACATAAAATAAATGATGTTCACAAACATGATACTGCTTGATTGATGCTTAATAATGGCTGCATGTTGCCTATACTGCATTAGTTGGATTGCTTGATGCAATTAAAAACTAACTTGCATTTAGGGCACATTTAGGGCAGGTAATTTCTTAAGTGTGAGAGTTAACTTGTATCAATTTAAACACATGTTCAGTTTGATGATCTTGACTTTCTTGTTTATTCATAGCTTATACCCATGGGTGATTGTGAGTTCATGAAAAATACCTGAAAGCTTTGAAGAGAAAATGTGTGTATGTGTGTGTGGGGGGGGGGATGCTTCTTTCAAAAAACCAAAGCCCCTATTATTTAAGCATACCTAATTTTATAATTATACATATTTAATAATGAATTGCCTTTCATAAACAAACAAGACACATTTCATACATTCGAATAGTTTCAAAAAGTTTTTAGTAAAAAAAAAAAAGAATGGCATCTTAACATTTTTGTTCGATGAATATTATTAGTAATTATCGGAAAATCACCGAAAATTCGAAAAATAAAAAAATACCGAAGGTGGTAAGACAAAAGCATAATTTAAAAAATATTTTATTTCCGGTATTTTTGAACATGAAAATACCAGAATCAATCATGGAAATCCGGTAAAATACCGGAACACAATCACCCCTGCTTATACCTTTAAATTTATTCATCTCAATTACATTACTTGCACCACAAACCATTGCAAGTAGTTCACTCTTAGCATCAAGACAAAACTAAAATAGCCTTTTCACAGTAAAACAGTGAGTAGCTAAGACATTTGAACTCTGAATGTGGAAAAGTAAAATTACTGTTTTAACTTTTGGACCTAAAATGCTGAGTGATTCGGCTACTTAAATCTTAGCCTCATTAGTTATTTCAGTAGTTTTTTCTTTGTATCATGTATGTGAAAACCGTTATGTTCACAGATGTGCTGAAAACAGATGTGAGGAATACTGTCGGTTCCATGAAATTTTATTAGATTAAGCGAAGATCTTTAACTTTGCGCGTCTATGGTATATAAATATTCAGTCCCTTGATGTTTTATTTGCATAGGCAGAGTATTCGTTTATCCATTACCTGATCAAGCAGGGACCACAGTACATATATATCCTTGTACTGATACCATAGACACGGCACCCCTTACCTTTCCCTTTGACGCCCCAGAGTACCACAGCACACCGTTTTGAGAAATCCAGCCTTAGACAATGGTGCATTTAAAAATTTGTTTGGAAAACTGGAGAACAAATAATTAACTTATTATTCATATGTTGATTTAATTTTTACTTGAACCATATTATATGGATTCAATTAGCGACATAGCAGCAATGTGTCGGATCTCTGCACATGACAAAAATTGCAAAAACTTTGAAAGTAAGAATAAACCACAAAGTATGAACTTACAATTGAGTTCCAAGCAAAATGACTCCTATATAAAAAAATCATGAAGTACAGAGATGTATATCCCACTTTTGGCTCAATTTATTAGTTCACAGACTAACCTATTACTTGGATACAGGCATTTATTTTGAAATTCGAGTGCATTAAAGTTTGATATTTTTTTGTTGTGAGACCAGAGTACATTCTCAATCAAAAATATTATTTATTGAAGTTCTTCAATGTTTTTCTTCTTAAAATGTAAATAGGCTTCTGGGAATCAGTGAGTAATAACAGTCCAAAAACGTGACTAATCACAATCTGTGGACATGTTTTTAACAGATTTTTTTTTCTTAAATTCAGTTTACAAGGTCATATTCTTTCAGTTTTACTATAAGGTTAATAATCCATTTATATTAAATTTCTGCTTTTTCTGTGAATGATCCAAATGCACGTGTACATTGACATAGTTCTTTTTCATTCTTAAACATTTCATATTCAAATTTTTTTCTATTACCTAAATAAAATAGCTATGTTCTTATTTTCTGCAAATACAGTATTATTATGAAATGAATTTCTAGCAGAAAGACATGCTTTAAAAATTACTTCAATAGCAGGAATTTTACCTTAAAAGTATTTTTAGTTGGAAATATACGTTAAATAAGTCATGCCAAAATTTAAAAACTTAATTTAGATAGTACATTAAAAAGGTTTAAATGTACATAAATTGGTTTGTATCAAGGATTGATTTTGTACATATTTTGATTTGTTGCAATACTTTAAAATGTTTAATTATTATTTTGCATAATAACTTAAGTAACAATGCGTACAAGATAGTTTTTTTGTGAAGGCTTGGTGGATATGCAATTTTGTTTTATGCGCTGGTGAAGTCTGCAATTGTGTATGTCTGCTGTGCAGATAAAGATGTTTTGTTATTGTATTATAAAACTATTTAATAAATCATTCTTTATTGAAAGCAAGATTTTTTGTTTCATTTTTATCTAACTTGCTATTTATATACTAGGCAGAAGATATATATATATGGGTGTAATGACATTTTAAATAAATAGCCACTAGAAAGATATACAGGTTGTTTTAATCAAAGGTCTTCATTTCATCATATTAAACGAGAATAGTTTCAGTTGCAATTATGAACAAATGTGGTGTCAGTTATTGACGGAACTATAGTGAATTCAGTTAGAGCTGATAGTGGAAGTTAACAAAGCGGACTACAGTGATGGAACTATAGTGAATTCAGTTAGAGCTGATAGTGGAAATTAACAAAGCAATGCGACACTTGGCGATACCATTGTTTAGCACTGGGGTGTTGAAAACTGTAAGCAGATAAGCAAAGTGTTCATAAACAGAATCGCCAATCCAATGAGTAATTTATAAAAGTGGTAAAGGTGCCAAACAACAACCCTCTTTGTTTACTTCCGCCATTACGTCTTCCTAAATGCACTACAAGTGTTTATTCTTTAGTTATGTTTAGATGGCACGTTCCAAAAGCATGAAGGAATTAATGTTTTTAATTTTTAACAAATTTAGTACAGGCTGCGTTCAAAGTATTCGCCCGGGCGTTTAAGCCGTGACGTCATAAATAGCTTCCCGGGCCGAGCCCGGGAAGTTGTGGTCTGGACAGCACTTGTGCGGTTCGGGAAGAAGCAACATGGCGGACACAACAGCAGAACACGGCGGTCAATGCAGGAACAATCCTGCATTTGCTCCTATATTTTGGCCCAAAATTATATCATTCTTAACCTTGGCGACAATTATTGTTCATCTACCGCCATAGTTGAGCGTGGGATCGAAATGACTGATCGAATTTAATGAGAAATATGTTATTTTAAGTGAAGGAATTTACGATGAAATAGGCCTAACAGTAAGTAAAGAATTTCATCGATCTCGCTTATCTGACAGAATTGTTCCTGCAATGACCGATTCTCAAGGAAATATATCCTTTCAGATTCATCACAGCAAATAGCGTGCGTATTTTTTACCATTGTGTGTGTATTTTCAAGATTTTGTTTTAGTCACTCTTTGTAAATCCTAGCAGACGAAAGAGCAATAAATTTCAGCCAATGAGCATCATCCTTTGCTAAGCGCCCAAACATGTGACCTATCTGCCCAGCTAAATTTCCTGGGCTGCTTGTGCTTGAGCCCGGGAAGCTCGGGCGTCTACTCTGGACAGCATTTGGGAAGTTCGGGCGTTCCAAATGGCAGCTCTGAACGCTTTGGGAAGAACCCGGGAAGCTCGGGCGCGTACTCTGAACGCGCCCACAGCTGCAAGATGAAATGATGTTTGCAACCTTAGACATTTTTCGATAGTATCTGAATATTAAAAATATCAATCATGGCTTTTAAGTAACGGTTAGAATCAGTATGAGACTGGAAGTAAAGGATAGCTTATTGAGAAAATATTTTTTACAATAATTTAAAACATTTATTATAATTTTATTATGCTATATTGCATGCTTTTCTATTAAAATAATAATTTCAAAAAATCATTTTTTTGCTGAGTAATGATTTCTAAGCATTTAATCAAGTTTAAAATTAGATAAGTTTTTTTACAATCATTTTTAGGGTTTATTTATGCCACACCTTTTTATAGTAATCGAAAAAAAATGAGTGGATAGATAATTCAAATTGAATTGATACCTATTTTTTTTTTTTTTTGTTAAAGATATTGAACTGTGTTTATTTCCATGTCAAAACTTTCACCTAGTTGAAGCACAATATAAAGCAAGTAATGGTTAATGTAATTTTTAAATCAAGAAAATCATAAATATCAAACTGTTAGGACATGCAAATCATTTGCATGTATGTAAATATGCTTTTATAACCATTTAACAAGTTCAACAGTGAAAACAGGTTTATTTGCATTTGTAACTTATAATCATTTAACAAGAAGTTCAACAGTGAGAACAGGTTTATTTGCATTTGTAACACATTGATGCATATTGTTCATTTCTGAGGGCAGCTAAGAGTTTTAGAAAATGAACTTTCCATTAATTAAAAGTCGTTGAAAAATTTGCATTCCATTCACCTGCATGTATGAAACCAACCTAAGTCCTAAAATCCAGAAAACATGCTATATAAATGCTATAACCACGGCAGACTGTTGCTTCCTTTCACTTCACAATTCATTATTATTTTGCAGAGGAAAAACAAAGTCAATAATAGCATAATTGCCAACTCCCTTTATTTGTACAAGAGATTAGAGAGTTTTGATACCTCCTCCTAAATTCTCTAAAAAAGTAAATATTTACTGAATTTTCATCAAAACAACCAAACTCCCTAAAAAACATATTTTTGAGTGTTTTGAAACCTTTTATGCTGTACGATTTAAAAGTATTACACTGTATCTTTAAAAAAAATTTACCGTTAACAAATTATGGCAAATTCCTTGTTAATTAGAGGTTTTATGTTACTCTCACTGGTGGGAAACTGAAGTGCTTATGGCTGAAGGAGTGGATGCTAGCTCCTAGGAAATGCATTAGGTATGCATAATGTGAGGAACCAATATGCAGCCCCATAGAAACAAAATATACACAAAACCTTTCATGCTGTACTATTTAAAAGTATTAAAATGTATAATTGAAAGTTTTTTACCGTTAACAAATTATGACAAATTCCTTGAAACTTGTTTACCAAAATTCTTGAGATTCAGTAATGAAAACCCAGAATTCAGATGTAGCCTTGGAAAAGTTTTACTCCTGCTCCTGCTTCAGGTAAGTAAAATTCAAGTTGGATTTCCACAAAAGATACTGAATGTGGAAGGTATCAGGAAAATCTGACTGAATTTCTAATTAAATGACACAATTATCAATGGATGAGTGAAATTTTAATGAAGAAGTTATTAGTGATTTTTTATTTACATTCACAAGTGGGCAAAATTGCTTCTACAACTCCATTGCAATCTTCACCATTGAAAAAGAAAAAATTGTGCATTAAATTAGTCTTATCTGAAATACTCTGAAATAAAAAAAAAAACATACATATTAGTGTAAGTAAAACTCAAGTTTTTAATTGGTTAATAGCAATTAAATGCAGAAATTCGAATTTTTAATAACAACTGATACATTACAAAGGTAATTGCAGTCCGGATATAGGATAGAATTATAGCAATACTTGTATTTTAAAACTGGTGCAGTCAAGAACCTCGCGAGGACAAAAAAATCAGGTGGGGTTTATGTGAAATCCGTGGTCCTTAATTAGTTCAAACTTATTTTAAACACAGGTTACTACTCCCTTGGGAATTTTCTGAATTTGTAAGAATCTTCAACAAATACAAGAAGAAATAACAAAACTTTGGCAGATAGCCAGAATTCATCGGTAAAGACAAATACACTATAGGAATCAATAATAAGGACATTTTAGCACAAGTGACTGATGTAATGGACGGCAGAATGGAATTTGCCAAAAGAATAGTACAGACGAACAAGCAAGTGACGACTTTCGCGAATGGCTTGAACTAAGCCTAATATTTCTTGATAAAACTCCTTCATGAGGAATCAAATTCATTGCACATGGGGCTATGCATCATGCTAAAAGAAAGGCAAAAATTTTGAATCATTTAAAAATATGGATGTTAAGTGGTTGGTTCACAATCACATCCAAAGAACAAAGGGATTGAAACAATTGTGTATATTTGTTACACTTCTGTATATTCGAAGGCTTGAATGACAGCTTCTTGGCCTCAAAATGCACCACAGTTTCAATTTAATGAAAACCTTATTGAAGTGTAAAAAAATTGATGAAGACAACTGAGAAATTAGCCAATCACCTTTCGTAGGAGCTTGTGACATCAGGGGTGCCCAAAAGGTGGGGATTATGGCGCAAGTTGCGCCATCAAGATTTTTGGGGGGGATTTTTAAAACTAATTTATATATTTATTTATTTAAATTATTCATTAATTTATTTTTTAATTTAAATTATTTGCTTTTTATTTATTTATTTCCTGTGTGTGCTTGGAATGTATGGAAGAGAACAAAAGCGATTCTATTCTGCGCATACTTAGCACCTTTAAAAAATTATTAATAAATAAAAAAATAATAGTTATAATTTAAAAAAATAAATAATATTAAAAAAATATATTTAAAATTATATTTAAAATTATATTAAAATATATATTTAAAAAATAAATATTTAAAAAAATAAATATTTAAATAAATAAATATTTAAAAAAACAAATAAATATTTAAATAAATAAATAATTTTTATAAAAAAATTAATTTAATAAAAAAGAGGGGTAAAAATAAAAACCACAAGAGGGTTGTGAAAAGTTTGGGGGGGGGGGGGAATTTGCGCCATTGAGCTTTGGGGGGATGGGCACTAGGGTGGGGCGAAAAATAAAAAGTTTTTCAGATCAACTTCTAATAGTTGCCAAAAGTTGTCTTTGGTGATAGTTAGCTTTTGTGCAAAATTTGAGAAAAATCGGTTAATATCTTCAGGGGGCGCTGCGATCGCAAGGTTTTATCATTGTTTTTATCGGGATTTTATGGTTAAAATATGAAAAACAATGCCGTGAGCTAATCTCCTTGCATTTCTTTTACTCATAAGATATATTCATGCATTCAAAGCATATGAAATAACTCACAAAAAATATTTTATATGATATATTTATATTTCAAGCATTTAAAAAGAAACAATAACGTGAAAAAAAGTGATTTTTTTAAATATAAATATATTATATTAAATAATGTTTGTGAGTCATTTCTTATGCTTTTAATGCATGAAAACATCTTTTGAGTAAAAAAAACGCAAAGAAACTAGCTAAAGGCATTCTTTTTGATATTTTAACCATAAAATCCATAACAAAGCTATGGTAAAACTTTACGATCGCAGCGCCCCCTGAAGATATTAACCGATTTTTCTCAAATTTTGCACAAAAGCTAACTGTCACCAAAGACAACTTTTGGCAACTATTAGAAGTTGTTCTGAAAAACTTTTTATTTTTCGCCCCACCCTAATGGGCACCCCTGTGTGACATAAACACTTTTTAACAATTAAGTGCAACACTGCATTTAAAGACAGATGGTAAAAGTAATGAATGAAAGAAACAAAAAATAGTGCTGAAAAATACTCCAAATTTTGCTAAAAAAATGATGAACAGGAACTGTTGAACCACGTTGACACGGAAAACAAAAACTGGCGGGAAAAAAAATCCCAACGCCAAGAAAAAATTTCTGTAGAGTAATGAAATTCTGGTAATGCAATTGTCTAGTTAACATGTTTAATTGATTAAATGTACAAGATCACTGGCTAATTTAAGCTTAAGAAAATGCCGTGCAAATGTGAAATTATGTTAATTTAATAGAGGGTGTAACCTCCAGAATTTTGAAGGCAAGCCTGCAAGCGTGCATGCATTATGTCATACAGGTGCCGAATGTCACTTTGTAGCATGGAGTTCCATGCTTGTTGCACTTGTTGTGTCAATACTAGGACCGTCATTGCTGACTGTGGATGATGCTCGAGGTGCCGTCCAATGATATCCCATACGTTATCAATTGGAGACATACCTGGTGATTTTGCAGGTCATGGTAACATGTCAGCACTCTGTAGAGTACATTGCGTTACAGCAGCGATGTGAGGGCGAGCGTTATCCTGTTGGAAAACGCCCCCTTGAATGCTACTCATGAAGGGCTGTACTACTGGTTAAATTACCAGACTGACGACAAATTTTCAGTCAGTGAGTTTAGGATAACCACAAGAATGCCCCTGCTGTCGTAGAAATTTGCTCCAGAGACCATAACTCCAGGTGTGGGTCTCGTGTGTCTAGGCCGTAGACCGCTTGGATGCAGGCGGTCCCCTGGCCTCCTTCTGACCAATATACAGCCACCACTGGCACTACGGCAGAATCTGTTTTCATCAAAAATTACAACAGATCTCCACTCCGACCTCCAGTGAGCTCTGTCGTGGCACCACTGCCGTCGGAAAATGCAATGGTTTGCAGTCAATGGAATACCGGCTGCAGGTTGCCTGGCTCGGAGCTGTCCTTGAAGTAAACAGTTACTTACCGTTCCTTGGGTCACGACAGTACCAACTGCAGCTCGAATTTCAACCGCAGATGCAGTACGATGCGCCACAGCCGTACGCAAGATTCGGCGATCTTCCTTCTCAGTCGTGCCACGTGGCAGCTCGGAACTCGATCTTCTTGAGATAGTACCATCCCTTGTCCATAGCTTCCAATAATCATGCATGATGGAAACATTCCCACCCAAGTCTTTCTGCAATATCGCGAAATGAAAATCCACCTTCTCGTAGCCAAATTGTATGACCTCGTTTAAACTCGGTGAGCTGTTGATAATGGCTTTCTTCGTCTTCTTTAAGGCATTCCTATCTAAGATGAACGCAATTCGTCAAATTTCACGGAAAAATAATACACACGAGCTTCACAGCACGCTTTTAAAATAAGCCTTATTTGCATGTTCTGAGTGACGCCAGCTGCGCCACACTAATGCGCGGAACTCGAAATTTCAATCAATGTCATCTTTCAGTTGTATAAACACGCCCAAAATTAAATCCAGACGAAAATTTGTATGAGGTATGTAAATAAAAAATATTGGTAAACTGTATTGGTTTTTTTTTCTGGGGGGGGGGGGGATTTTTTCTCCCCACCCCCTTTTTAGAGTGGGGTGGAGGGGGCCCCTAAAACTTTTACCACTAGGGGCCCCCACTTCACTTGATCCGCATTTGACGAGCTGGCCCACCTTTTGCCTACAACACAGCAGAAACGTGCCTTGGCATGGATGCCACAAGTCCTTGGTAAATGGCCGGAGACAGTTTGTACCAGATGTTTAAACAACGGTCAAGTAAATCTGAGATACTGCGAATTGATGGTCTTTGAATCCTGAGCTGCCATCCCATGACATTTCAAATGTGTATCAGATTGAGATTAGGTGAGTCAGGTGGCCAGGACATTAACTGGAATTCAGCATCATGTTCCTCGAAACACTCCAACACAATTTGAGTCTAGTGACACAGGGCGTTATAATGTTGAAAAATTCCATTTTCAGCTGGAAAAACAATGGCCACGTAAGGGTGCAACTGGTCCGCAATGATGTTCAGATACCCTGTAGCATTCATGGTCTGCTTTACAACAACCATGGGTCCCAGGGACGCCCAAGAGAATGTCCCCCAAAGCATAATACCACTAACACCGACCTGTGTATGATCTACTGTAAATTGAGGGAGCAACTGTTCACCTGAAAGACGGCATATCCTGACACGTCTGTCGGCGTGATTAATGCTAAACTGTGATTCATCTGACCAGGCAAATCTCTTCCATTAATCTATGGCCCAGTCGCGATGTTCCTGGGCTCAGCACAGGCGTAGTTGGCGATGACGCTTGGTTAGCAAAGGCACACAAGTGGGATGTTTGCTGCGCAGCCTCATGTGTCTGCTGAACAGTGTGCTTCGATACTACTCCACTTGGCCCTGCATTGTATGGGGCTGTCAGCTGAACCACTGTGTGGCTCCGGTTTTGCTTCACCAAGCGAGTCTTCAACGACCCTTTTCTTTGATAACGTGGGGACATCCAACACCATGTCGTCTACTGCTGGTTTCACTGTCATTCATCCACTTTGCATAAGTACTAACAACTGTAGATAGCAAACATTCCACGAGTTATGCAGTTTCTGAAATACTTGTTCCCAGCCTTCGAGACATTACAATCTTCCCTCTATCAAAGTTGCTTAGATCAGCAGCCTTGCCCACCACACACAGGAGTAAGTGAAAGAATGTTCTTCCGACTCTCCAGTAGCAATTAAATACCCCTTCCACCTGACCACATGCCTAAACTTCTTCCAGGCGAGTTCATTGCAAAATATAGGGGTGGTCATAATGTTTTATCTCTTGAGTGTATAAGTTAGAATATGTGTACGAGTGGAGGAAAAAAATGAGTAAGATACTTTTTCTCTTCAAAGGAAACAATAAAATATGTTAAGAAAGGGAGAAATTGCTTAATGTAAGTTTTATATATAATTAACTAAAGATTGCAGTTCTTTCACTCAGTACAATTAAAAAAGTCTTAACAGATCAAAATAAGGGAGGTATACCTTAATAATTTCAGTTGCAAAAATCCCACCAACAACAGCGCATACAGGGCTCAGTTCACCAAATGATGAGCTAGAAGAGAAATATTTTCAGTTTTTCTGAAAAAATAAATATTCCAATACATGATTTAAAGGTGTTAAAAGGGGTCAAAATTGCTGAAAGCAGAATATTGAAAATATAAAAAATTTCACACATGCTCAGAAGCAAAAGTTCTTTAGCATTGTCCAATATAATAAAGATATCAAACACTTTCTTAACAAAGTTAATTCACTTTAAAGTAAAAAAATGTTATGGCAAGTTAAAAAAAAAAAAAATGAAACAAATTAAGACACCAGAATTATTTACGAATTGAAACCATATAAACAAGTTTTTCTGGAAGTAAACCACTAGACTAGGAATATTGAATTATAATTACTGGCTAGAAAATCAAATAAATAAACAAATAAAATGAATGAACTGTAACCATTTTTGCTTTTTGCTAGCCAATTTTTAAAAAGTATGTACACAGCACGAAAAATAAATATCCTTTTCGCTACTAGAAATATTAACAACAAATCAAAAGATAATTTTTCTCAAAAAAAAAAAAAGAAGCTGGATATATATTTTTAAATATTGAGATATACAAAAAAAAATGTTTAAATCAAATAAAAATGCAGGCAATATGTAACTAAATAAAAGCAAAATGTGAGAACTTAAGCAAGCTTTGATTTATATGTGGGTCGAAAAATTTCTGTCGCTTGACATGATTATTTTTCAGGGAATTCGGCTGTAAAGGTAGACTGCCATTTTTACCATTTGCTCTTTTAGTGAGTGAGCAGTTTTTCCTTCATTGAGGGCGTAACTGACGTGCCCTTGGCCAGAAGTCTTCATTCTTTCCTGTGCATTTGTGGGTGTGTTTTCCTAATAACCACTAAGTATCTCATAAAATAAATAATTTTCAGTTTTCGGTATCTGGAACTTTGGTTATTTCGAATATTTTTCTTGATCCCTGGCACTTTGAGATAACAAGAGTCGACTGTATTTAAAAATTGAAAAAATATTTTTTTAATTCATTTTATCTTCGAAAGTGCATTTACTTGTGGCTCCCTGAATGGGCTCATGGACATAAAGAGAAGATTACTATTTTGCATGATGTATTTGGTAGATTTTTAAAAACATCTTGTAGTTTGTCTTTGTACAAATAATTAAATTTTAATCATAAAAGCCTGGGGCTCAAAGCGCATCCCCTTGCACTCCCCTGCCGATACTCATAGATATTAACATGAGATAAATATTTTTTTTTGTGATATCCTTTGTAGTTTTTCTTTTGTTTAAAAAAATTAATTTCATCTATTAAATACAAATAATTTCTTCAAAAAGAAATTATATTAAAAAACAAACTTTTTAAAATGTAAACAACCTTTTTTTTTCAAACACAAGTGCACAACCTCCCCCCTCCATGCCAGCACCCATGTGTGAAATAAATTGTTATTTATATAAAAATAATGTACCAATGGTGCTGTAGCAGTCAATAAAATCGTTGAAATCTAATGACACATGGAAAACAGGCTAAATTGCACAGTGAGAGGGCAGATTTACAGTAGCTTGTTCGTGGAGAGTTAAGAAATCTTCGCACCAGCAGCTCATAATAAAATGAAATTTTGTCAAATACATAAATTAGGTAAATGATCACAGTTATGAGATAGTAGCAAGATCACTGATAATAAAATTAATATTTTAATGTTTTTGACATAATTTCAAGAAATATTTTACATTTTATGACTTTTAATGCCTTTTCATAGCAAGTATCATTTATTGGGTGAATTAGTTTAAACTTACTAGACATTTAATGGCATTTGATGATCTTATTTATCTTATAGCGGAATTTTAATGTTTAAATGGAGCTTTTGTCACAGTTGTAGCATCAGGATTTCCAAAACCTCTCTACAACCATATTATCGTAACTTTACAGCAAAATATTTATGTTATTCATCGACTACATGAAACAGCCAAATAGATGACATTGAAAGTTACAAGGTAATGCAAAATAATTATCCGTCAAAACTAAATAAAACAACATCAAGAAATGACTATGTCATGTAACCCAGCCAGACATTAATTAAAGTGTTAAATAATTAGCAAAATAAGTGTAGGGGCTTTTCCATTAGCAGGGCACAAGAGAAAAATCGCCAAATAAAGAAGAACTCTGTGGTAGACACTCTTTTTCTTTTTGAGTTTGAGAAAGAATAATGTTTTTCTCGTCCCAAAACATGCATTAAATATCTCAAAAATTTTAATCATGATCCCAAAAAATGCATATAACATTTGTTTACTTTCATTTAATAAGAAATAAGTAGCAGAATACCAATCATGAGTTGAATCATGAGTTGCGACCAACTTTACCTGAAAGCAGAATTTATTTCCCTTAAAAAACAGTACTAATAAGACATTTGGCATCAATTCACTCTGTACTCCATCTCAGTTAATCATATCAATATTTTTTAACATTTAAAGATAGGATAAACATCACTTCTTACAGAAGAAGTAATATGTTAGCTAATGTAAACAAACTTTTGGGTGACAATTGTTCAGCGCTCTCCAGCAGGCAAATCGGCACCTTTGATGTTTTGAGTAATGATACAGCCTGTATAAAACGTTATGGAGTGAACAGTCGCGTAGCTAGGGGTTGGCAGGAGTGGCTCTTGCCACGGGCCCTGCAGCCAAGGGGGCGGCATTTTGACCAATTAAAAAAAATTTTTTTTTTTTTTTTTTGGTCAATTTCAAACAGACTGTAAGACAGAAATTTCATAAACTGCCCCACGGGGCTCAAACTGCGCCCTCACGCTACAACACCAACAATGCAGAATAAGCAACTTTGTTTTGGTACATTTTGGTTGATACACTGATGTTAGTTTAACTCTATCTGGCAGGATATAATTTAGTTATATGAAGTCTGGAGTATATTTACTAGGCTTTTCTGAAATCAGTTGGTCCTATCTACTTAAAAGAAACAAACCTTTTCTCTTTGCTTCTTTCTTTCCGCTTTTTTCACGATATCACTTCAACTTATTAATTAGTATAAGAAATAACGTTCTACGATATCAAAAATCATGGAGCTTTTGTTGAAAACATTTCGGATAGATTTTTGAAACACGATTTTATGATGACAGATTCAAAAATTGTCTATCAAAAACTTGCTCATAGCAATAGTTTTTTGTAAACTCTTGCAGATTAAAATGTTCTCTATGCTCTTATTGGATAATGAAGTGCGCAGTTCCGTCCTAGTCTTCCTCACGCTACTGAATATTCTTTCGCACTCGGCATTGCTGTGAGGCATTGCTAGAATGGATAGCATCGTAAAAGATATCCTTTCATACTTTGGTGACCCACTGGCATCACACAATTTTTTCCCTGCTGCCCATTTTTCATCTATTCTCTCCATTTTTATCACATCATCTGGCAAATCATCTACTTGGATTGAAGAAAATTCATTTTCGAGCTTATCATTGGCTTCATCAGTTGTTTCTCCATTCTTTAGCAGCAGCATGACAGGAAATTTACTGACAAAAAAATCTATATTAGAGAAGGACTTTGACATAATATTCTCCAAGTCAGCAACTTCTGCATGTACTAACAGATCACTATTGATAGGGAACTTTAATCTAATGTAGTTGCACACACTTTCATAATATTTTCGTGCGGATTTATAAAATTCAATCTTTTCTTTGGGCTTTAACAGTGCAAGAAGTTTCAGAGTAGCCGAACCAACTAAGATGTCCTTATCACTCTTTTGATTAACCAAATCAGCATATTTTACTTCCATTAAGTTTGAAGATTTGATTATTTTTGGTTTCACAAACTTACATAAAATGTCGCGGTACATTGAAATTAAAATTGAATTTAGAATGTGGATCTTTGGGGTTTGGGATTGCAAAAGAACATTTGACTTCTCAAAAAAAGGAATGATGTAATCCAAAAAAAAAAAAAAACAGTGATTTGTTGAAATTTGATGTGAGAAACATTAAAAGTCTTTCCTCTCTTGACAAAATTTTAGCTTCATTTTTTGTCTTGAAATTGGTTTTCATTTTTTTAGATGGCAATTTCTCTTGATCTAGTGGCCTCTTTTTTGCAAGCACAGTCTGCATTTTTAGCTGTGGTTGCTCTTGGGGGCTGCATTAGGGATTTTAAACAAATTAATAGATGTTTTCTCTGAAGGATTCTTCAGCTGATTCTTAAAAAAGGAGTTAAGAGGATCCCATTGCTCCAAAACTCTTTTTAGGCTTCTTCCTAAAGAAGCCATCTTGTGCAAACATGTTTTAAAATTTTATGCTCCTCAACATTATACATAGATTGCAGTTCCTTCAACTCCTGTTTTCTTTTAGAACTTCTCTCCAAGTAGAAAAAGATATCAATTAAAATATCATCAATAATTATGGGCAAAGACTTGGCCCTTTTTTCAGCAGCAAGGTTGATGAGATGGCAACTACATCCCAGAATTAACATGTTTTCGTTTTTCATCGTTAAGTGGGCAGCTGCACCGTTTTTTGAACCCAACTTAACACGGGCATTATCTGCCCCAAAAGCAATACAGTGTTCAATATCAATATTTTTTGCATCCAAAGTGTCTAGCATCAAAATTCCCTGTATTCAAACCTGTACAGTTCCCAGAAAGCACTGGAACTGCAAGTAGACTGTTTTCGATTCATGTTGATTCAGGATTAAAATATGTAACAATGATCAGGTAGATCTGTGAATCAGAGTCGTTACTACCATCGGTAGCGATTGAGAATGCACAGCTTTGCAATAAATTCAGAAGAGATTTACTCCTTTCTTCAGCCATTTTTGATATTAAAGCTGTGGTTTTTGTTCTCGCACAGCTATATCTCCGTGCAGTTTCACTTTTAGGGAACATTTTTTTGAATAATGGACCAGCGTGATCCACAACGGCAATCGGCAAATTATGTTCTAAAACGAACGCAGTGAAGAGGCATTCGGCATTTAATTACATCAAAGTCCTTATCTTCTTGGAAAAATGTCCCAATATTGGCGCTTTTAACAGTAGATTTTGACAGGTCTTTGTGCTTTTTTGTGAAAATATGTTGTTTGATGTCGTTCGCTCCTCCGTGTGCGATCTTAATATCCGTACTGCAAACTGAGCAAAATGCAAAGTGTGGTCCTTTTCGTGATTTCAGGATTCCAGGATAATCTTTTGAATAGCATTCCAGAAATACCTAGCCATATACCTTTGCTTTCGACATTTGTAACTTAAAAAAATAACAAATTTTCGTACTTTCGAACACCACGTGCAATTTTCATAACAAACACATCGCTGTGTGTTATGATAGCCAAACAGAATGCCTCGTGCGCGATTGTAGCACGCCAGAGATTTACGCTTAGGCCACGCCTCCTTAAGTTGACGTCGCTGGAAAACCCCACCAATCACGTTGGCACTCTCTTGTTGCTTAGCTGCAAAACTTATCGTTCCGCTCTCAACTGCTTCGTCAACCGAGATTTCGTGCCAAATGTTGGCTTTGAATGAAAGTCTTTGAGAGACGCGTAGCACAGAATAACAGAAGAGAATTTTTGCACTTTTCAACGTCGTTTACATCACGCTTTAGGGGTTGCTCTAAAAAGTACCGGAAGTGAAGGGAAACTTGAACCGTTCGCACCTTGTCGTAAAAATAAAACCCCAAACCTGAAAATCGTACAAATCTGCCATACAACCGTACAAAACGTCTGAAAATCGTACAATGTACGGCTAAATCGTACAAGTTGGCAGCTATGTTATTGTATTCATTTGTCTAGCATTTAAAAGGAAATTATATTTAAAATAAAAGCTGTTATGATAAATTAAAAAAAACACTATATTCAGTAACGAATTGCAAGAATTAATTGGTTTCTTGAATTTATGTGAAATGATAGGGATAGGTAGGGACGCCCCGAACTGGAATTGTTTTGAAGGAAATAATTACGTAATTTTCTAATGAAATTCGAATTTTAGGTAATAACTCGAACAAGCAGATATATCATGCATACACAAAATGAGAGGGAACACTGAGCATCGTTAAAAAAGTTTTAATAATGGCAAAGTTGCAATATTTTCAACAAATTTTCCGAATAAATAAATCAAAATTTTTGGGATAAGCAATTAGGTGAGGTCATTATGATTCCCCATCAGAGCGACCCTTATTTTGTTTGTGTGGTGGTGGGGGGGGGGGGGGAATTCTGAAGTTCGCCATGGGCACTGGACCCCATAGCTACACTACTGGGAGTGAAGCCTAGTTTTAATAAAAATAGCTTTAAATTCAAATCACCTTTAAATCTTAATGTGATACTTTATGCATGAGTTGCAGTTTAAATCAAATACTTCACAAAGCTGTTAATTAATACATATTTAAGCATGTGACAACAGTAATTGTAACATAGTGGCATTTTGTCATAGTAAAATTCTCTGAAGAAAATTGTTTTCTTCATAGGTTTTCTTAATTTCTAATATTTCAGAATTTTTTTCACAGCATGCATACACAATGGAATAACACAATAATCTTTAAATATACAAAGAATTCTTAGTGATACTTCAAAAAACTGTTTCAAACTTTTTACCAGAGCATATCATCACCAACTTTTCCTTCATCACATCCAGCTTCTTGAGCTACTTCGGCCCTTAATTTCTGGAGTTCCAAAATGTCTGCTTCTCTAGATTGTGGAGCCGGGTTTCTTTTATGAAGCTGCTGAAATCTAAAGAAGACTGAGACAATAAAGAATTAGTATAATGTATGCATTCATTTTGATAATAAATACCATTTTCAAAAGTATTTATATAACTAACTTGCAGTTACTATCTTGTTTCTTACTTTACTTTTTCGAATTCTCCTATAATTAGTAACTGAATTAAATACGCACATTGAAAACTCTAGTTTTCTATGCAAAACAAATTTGGATCTGAGCTAAATTTTGCTGCTTTTACACACAGAAAGTTACTTTTATTTTGATAAATTTAACTTTAATGATAGCATCAAATAATCTCAGTCTCTTTTGTGTACTTTCGGATTTTTTTTTAAACATTCAAGCAGATAGTCATGTACCATATACGTCATTTAATTTTATTTGTTTCAATGGAGCCTTCTGTTCTGTCTGATATTGGATAGATGCATATTAATTCAATTTGATGTGTTTGTAGTCAAGTTTTTGAACTTCAAAGATTTTTTTCAAGTAGGAGAGAATCATTGTCATTGAATTAGCATTATCGTGAAGTTGAAAGATTTTTTTGATTTTATTTATGGAGAAGGAATTTAAATTTTACTAATTTCTTTCTATTTTTGAGTTGTTCTTCAAACTTGAGCAGATTAGGATTTTTCACACAATCCTGTTCTTGCGAAAATAGATTTTTCTTTTGTTTAAAACTTTATCCTGCATGTTAATTTTTCTTTAAAAAAATAGCAACACATTTAACTAAGATTACCACAGAAAAATTCCCCATTTCAGCTTGAAGTTACAACTTCTCTTAAAATATTAAATTAAAAATTTAAACAACCCCCCAACCCTGATCGCCAATCTCATATTGAAACGAACTTCACTGGTCAGAAAGCATTTTAAATCCAAGTATATTTAATTGTTTTTGAAAAGACATGGTGAATACGGAAAAGAAAAGATAATCTTCACTAGTAAAATTTGCTAATTGCAAAAGCAGAATAAAAAGGGAAAATTGAAAATGCTTACACTAAAATCAATTACAAGTAATTAAATTGTTTACGAATATAAACTGGCAACAGATAAACATTTTAAATCATTGAGTTTTTCTTTTCTCATTGGGAAACAATGACAACGGTTCTGATCGCGTGAATAAAGGCTAAGCTGCATTTGCTAAAAAAGGTTTGGGGTCAAAATGTCGCGGCCGAAATGTCGCGGGCCAAAATGTCGCGGCAAAAATGTCGCCGAGCCAAAATGTCGCGGGCTAATATGTCGCGGGCCAAAATGTTGCGGGCTAAAATGTCGCGGGCCAAAATGTCGCCGAGCCGAAATGTCGCGGGCTAAAATGTCGCGGGCTAAAATGTCGCGGGCCAAAATGTCGCCGGTCCAAAATATCGTCTGCCCAAAATGTCGCGGGCCAAAATGTCGCCGGGCCAGAATGTCGCAGGTCAAAAATGTCGCCAGGCCAAAATGTCGCCGGTCAAAAATGTCGCCGGGCCAAAATGTCGCCAGTCAAAAATGTCGCCGGGCCAGAATGTCGCCGGTCCAAAATGTCGCCAGTCCAAAATGTCGCCGGGCCAAAATGTCGCCGGTCAAAAAGGTCGCCGGGCCAAAATGTCGCCGGTCCAAAATAACGCCGGTCCGAAAGGCCGCCGGTCCAAAATGTTTCCAGTCCAAAATATAGCCGTTCCTAAATGACACTAAGTGCATAGTACAGATTTAATGTTTCCAGCAATTCACAAATTCAATGCAGCTTAATTATGTAGCTCAATTTTACTAATAAGCTTATCACGATATGATAAATACACCTGTTTAGTAACTTTTTTTAAACGTAACAGTTTAGAAAATTAGCTTAATTTATTAACAAAAATGTAACTAAATTGATTTCTTCTAACGCTTAAATTATTTAAGTACCAAAATAATGCCATAGTTTATTCAGGGCTGTACTAGGGCCGAGGGACGCTAAATTTCTTCCTTTTTAATACGCTTTTATTAGTTTCACATGTGGGTTTGTTTGTTTTTTGTTTGTTTGTTTGTAGGTATGTAACTCTGACAAGGGGACCTTACAGGTTGTCACTCACCGATTTTGATGAGTTTTATATATTATGAAGAGGGACCCACCCTAAGTATTTTAGCACAAGGATATGCCCCAATGCGCCTTAGTTTCCGAGATATAACGACGATCCAAAGTTCAGCTCGAAGTTATTATAGAGGTACGGTTGAGCAGTGGTCACAACAGCGGCCGTAGCCCAGTGAGCAAGGTCCCCCACTTCGACCGCTGGAGGTCTGGGGATCGAGTCCCGTGACGTATTTTTTTTTTCTTTAATATCGAAAAAAATTCGATAGTTAATGGAAAATCGTTTAATTATTCATTTTTATTTTATTTATTTATTCATTTAGAAAATAATTTTTTTTTTCAATTTTTAATATTGTTAATTCACGGGACTCGATCCCCAGACCTCCAGCGGTCGGAGTGGGGGACCTTGCTCACTGGCCTACGGCCGCTGTTGTGCCCACTGCTCAACCGTACCTCTGTAACAACTTCGAGCTGAACTTTGGATCGTTATATCTCAAAAACTAAGGCGCATTGAGGAATATATTTTTGCTAAAATACTTAGGGTGGGTCCCTCTACATAATATATAAAACTCATCAAAATCGGTGAGTGATAACCTGTAAGGTCCCCTTGTGAGTCAAAGATAAAATTCACGTTCTTTACAAACGTAAAAGTAATATGTTAAAAACCATTATTATTACTAAAGGCTAAACTATATTGCATGTTGATGCATAATAAGTGCATTTGCCATTAGTTCTGAGTAGGGCATCGATCGTCCACAAAATGCATATTATAAGTGCAAGTAAACTTAGCGGATATTCAACAGTTTTCAAAATCTTCTTTTGAATTTGATTTACTCTAAAAGCGTATTTTTTAGTTTTTTTTAAAGTATATTTAGGATTATTTCTTTTTTTCACACTAAGAAATTAAACAAATAAATTTGCTGTAAAGGCTTTTTTTTTTTGCCTTTTGCAAAAACGGAATACCGTTTAATCACCGCGTAGCCGGCAATTTTCTTCTAGAACATTTTCTTTAAGAGTTATTGGGGACGTTTGAAATCAAATTAGTTCATGTAATTATTGCTTTCTTTGTAACAACTAAGTGGTGGAAGGGGAGGTGAAATTTCAAGAGAAAAAATGGTATTATATTCAACTCCACATTTAAATACTGATTGTAACGAAGGTACAGTACTATGTCTGAGCTGATTAACGCCAGAAATGAATAAGCATCTCTACCTTTAAGATTCTTTTACAAACAAAATTTTGTCTGAATACTTGCATTACTTCTTGATATACATCACTCACAAATAATGAAAAATAAAAAGTTCAATTGCTCTGCTTCCTCGATGATGTGGCGTATCTTCTGAAGGCTTCTTATGGGCCAATTTTTATTTGATTTCGTCTGAACCTTCTTCAGACATAGTAATCACGCTATGCTGAAAACGTTCCATTACATTCTTGCATGTAAAAACTTGGAAGAACTAGCGGCAAAAACCAATCAGCAATGAACCACATATTCGTTGGTATATGTATGTACCGAATTTCATTCCAATTTACGCAGTAAGTTTTGTGGTAGAGTCGCCCCAAAAAAATAAACGATAAAATTGAATTCAGCACACATCAGAACGTGTAAATTCTTCCAAATTGACAATTTTTCACTGATCCAATACTTTCTTTTACACATTTTATGAGGAAGAAAATAAAAACACCTCTATCACTTAAATTATATAGACTTGCTTTCGATCATGTAAGAAATTTTAACAAAAACAAATGTCAAACATTGTATATCTGTCTTATTCATTTCACATTTCTTCAACTTCTTTTTTAACACATAAATTTTCCTTGCGATATCAATTAAACTTGGCTTGAGCTGCTAATCTATTCGTTTTTAAGTTGGTAGATAGCGAGTCACGGTGAAATAAGCTATTGTAAATAAATAACGGACGCTTGTTTGATAACTATTTGTTTCTTGGAAAACGCTCGAAACGGTTACAAGCCGAAAGGGTAATTTTTTTTTTTAGTATTTTTCAAAAATTTTAGTCCATTCTATCATTAACGCACACGTTCATCAACAGCAATTAGCAATCTTTTGCTAATTTGGTGTAAAAAAGCCTTTTCATATAATTTAATTTTTGGTACTATCAATGTCGGATCTTCTACATTTTTGTCTGACGACATTTGAACTGGCGACATTTTTGACCGGCGACATTTTGGACAGGCGACACTTTGGACACGCGACAATTTTGACCGACGACATTTTGAACACGCGACATTTTTGACCGGCGACATTTTGAACACGCGACATTTTTGACCGGCGACATTTTGGACACGCGACATTTTTGACCGGCGACATTTCGGACACGCGACATTTTTGACCGGCGACATTTCGGACACGCGACATTTTGGACCGGCGACATTTCGGACACACGACATTTTGGACCGGCGACATTTTGGCCCACGACATTTTGGATCTTCGACATTTTTGCTCGCGACATTTTGGACCGGCGACATTTTGACCAGCGACATTTTAGACCGCGACATTTTGGACCGGCGACATTTTGGACCGGCGACATTTTGACCAGCGACATTTTAGACCGCGACATTTTGGCCCGGCGACATTTTGGACCGGCGACATTTTGACCCGCGACATTTTGGCCCGCGACATTTTTTCCCAGCGACATTTTGGCCGCGACATTTTGGCCCACGACATTTCGGCCGCGACATTTTGGGCGTATACCGCTAAAAAACGCTATAACGCACGTTCTATAGAACAT
Organism: Uloborus plumipes; assembly: GCA_038373865.1. NCBI lineage: Eukaryota > Metazoa > Arthropoda > Arachnida > Araneae > Uloboridae > Uloborus > Uloborus plumipes. The sequence goes on along the minus strand of JAXGGA010001221.1, from coordinate 6,628 downwards.
GGAAGATCCAATTACATCGTATCAGACGCAGAAAATTTTTCTTTCATTTGGTGCTATTTTTTTAAGTTTTGAAATATGTTTTCACTGCTAAAATCCTGAAAAACCTTTCAAAGGTTTTTAATTAATATCTTCGTTAATTAATACCATCCAAAGACGCAACCTAGCTAAGAACACACTCGATCAACTCCCCTTCTAAACAAAAAAAAAAAAAATGTTCAAAATCGGTCCATCCGTTTAGGCTGCAAAGTGCCACAGACAGATACACAGATCCACAGACACACATACACATCAAACACGTAACCCTCTTTGTGTGTCGGTGGTTAAAAATCATTTTTTGAAAAGTTAATTGTTTCCATTTACATCAGAGTGCAGCACTTATGGGGTGAACAGAAACACAAAAATTACACATCAAAAATAATAAAGAAGGTGAAATTCATGATTTAATTTTTAGTAATTTTCCACATGATAAAGAAAAATTGTTGGAATTAATTACTTAACATTTGAAGATCAGCTGGAGGTGAAAAATATAAGGTCATTAAAAAAACTTTTCTCACACTCATTTTCAAGCACTGGCGATGCCTTCACAAATATTAGGGAAAATGCAGATCTCTCACACTCAACCTCTTTTTCCAGTTTTTGCCACTATCCCGGTAAAAATACCATCGGCAAAATGCCCAACCCTAACATTTGGTTATATTCGCTGCTAGCAAATTAGATTTCAATATGTTTAGCACGAAACAGAAAATGGAATAGTCCTCAGTAACACAATATAACAATTCTAGTCTTGCTATAATACTGCACTATTTTTATAAATCTACAAAATATGAAATAATCACTCTAATAATATCATCAAAAATTATCTAAACAAAGAAAAATTACTTACAACTTATTGGCAAAACAAAAAAAGAAGGATACCTTAAAAACAATGAAAAGATAGAAAAATGATACTTCTAATAAGTAAAAACTGCTTCAATGAATTTGCATTGTTTTGATTAAAATACTTACTTTTAAGCAATAAGAAAACTGGATTTACTCTCTTTTTCAAACCAGAATCCACCTTTAGACTGAAAGTACTTTCTAAAGGACAATATCTGTTGATCTGAAATTGTAAATGCATTAAAAATATGTATTTAAAAGACCATGAGCATAAACAAAATGCATTTGTAATCCATAATGCACAAAAAATGCAATAATTATGTGTAGTAATATATTTTCCAAGTATTAGTTAATTAAGCTAGAGAGTAACAAATACAATTGTTACTCCCAATCTGTTCTGGTTATTATTTAATGAATATTTCTTCAAAATACCCTGGAAGCTAAACAACTATAAATGTTTTATGCCAGACAAATTAAAATTATTTTGTGATGAAATTAGTTTTATCATTTAGTTGAAACATTAAAAAAAAAAGAAAAAATACAGGATCAGTGATCCAAATAAAAATATATTAACACGATAATCTCTCACTATATGCCAGCAGTAGGCAAAAATAATAATAATAATTAATGCTTTAGTGAAAGAGCATAAAGATACATAAAGTTCAATTTTGTCATATTATATAAGCTGTGATGTAGATCAAGTAAATACCCAGTTGGTATATAAATATTGTTTGAGTAATTACTTAAGAACTGGGTATTTTGCGAAATAAAATGGAAAAAAAATTAATCAAAATACCAAATAATAAATTGATACATATACATGTATTATAAATTATATTATTGAAAGATCTGACGAAATTTCATAAATGAATTGTGAATTAAAGAACCCTCGTTTGTAATGTGATAGTTGTAGAGCCATAAGAAGCAAATCAAGAACAAATTTCATGAGTTAAAAACCTCAATCCACATATATCACATTAAAGGACAAAAAAGTCTGTATATACTCTCCAAATAAGATCCAAAGCTAAATGTTCGTAATTTTGTTATACCAAGCCTGGTAGATTTTTTTTTTGACAAATTTTATTAATAAATCATTACATTCAATAAATAACTTATTTTTATACACTTTATTTTCAGAATGCAATATAAATGTGTATTATAATTATTAGCATACAAACAAATCTATCAAATTTTTTCTAAGTTTCATAACTGTTTGATTGACATAACTTGGAAAAATTTAATGCCAATTGCTTCACATTTTCTTGGGAAATGGATTCTAGTTCTGCCATTGAAGTATATTTGTTTTTATAAGTTTCTTTTTTTTTTCTTTTATTTGGAGAAATTGAAATGTCTATATGTGCCCCTGATCCAATGTACCCCCCCCTTCCCTTCATCAAGACAAATATGATTCCACAATGCATTCAAATACTCACTTTTTTAATTTCTAGCATTGGATTAAAATTGGCATCTTTGTTATCTGGTCCTGGTGTAACTTCTATACTCCTAAAAATGACAAAGAATAAAATGATAGAAAAACAAAACACCAAGAACATTTGACAAATTTCCAGGAGAAAAAAATCTTTCTCTGTGGTATTTAAGTGTTCAGAAAACTGAAGTAGAAGGAATAATATAGTGCAACCTCATGATAACAAACTCATAAAAATAATTTATTGTTTGTTTTAATTGAGCTACATTTATTTGCAAATAATTGTTACGGACGTTGAGAAGACTGGGGCCGCAAACAAGTATTCACTTTTGAGTAAAAAGGGGCAAGGTGTTAGTCACTGTAAATAATAGGGATGTACCAAATATCAGGTAACTGTATGGCACCCAACCTCCAATCTAGCCATTCCACTTCAGACCAGATATTTGATTTTTTTTTTTTTTGGTGGGAAAACTCGTATTGATGTAATGTTATCCGGTATGAGAGGGTTTAAATAAACTTTTGCAATTAAGAATTTATTTTTTGGCACATCTTTTGGTAGATGTAATAACGTTTCATGTTCACTTCATTAAATTCTGTATTCTGTTTCTAAAAAAAGGACTGGTTATACAACCAATTATGTACCAATTTCGTTGAAGTACCTATAATAATTATGATTATAATGTTAGTTATTAAAATTGACCATCACAGCCTTATTAAAATACCATTCTCAAATTATTTTATTGATAGAGTTCTTTTACTTTTCCTTTTTGTATTCTTGATGAAAAATGCAATCTTTTTATATCCTATGACGTGGGAAGTGGATATTTTACATTTCAACTATTATTGTTTTATTATAATAATAAATACCACAAGGGGGTTCTGCCGCCTGCTTGCTGACGCGCACTAATAGCCAAAGATTACTTCGCAGTTTGATTCACAAAGATTTATACACTGCGATGCAAAAGTTTAGACAAATGGCAAATATGTGAATAAAAAGAAAACTATTCAACGAAATTCTTTCAAATTTCTACTGCAGGTAAACAATACGGTCCCAAATACGTGTCTAGAGTTCTTAAAAGTATAACTGGAACTAAATTTCGGATATTACAAAAGACAGTTTTTTACATTGTTGCAAAAGTTTAGACAAAAGTCAGATTTTATGCAAATATCCTTTGAAATGTGATTGGTGGAGGAAATGCGGGACTTTGTTATTCATTTATTAAGTGCAGAGATTGCTGAATAAATAATCAAAATCTCAAAAGCTCTGTAGTTCTCGTGTAAAGAAGATGAAAAAGTTTGGAAGCCGAAATTTGAAAATGAACCCACTTGATTAATTTTTTGTCTTTTAAATCGGCTCTAGTATGGTAGTACGTTGTTTTTTACTTTGTGGAGAGCAAATTCAGACATGCATATCGATCAAAAGACCAAGAAAAAATATATTTCTTAAAGATCAAGGAATTGAAAAAACGGCTCGAACTGACAATATGCCCCTTAATCCTACAAAACTTCAACTTGGGTCAAAAACAGCACGTGACAGCATAAGTAGATGAACAACTGAATCGTAATGCATAAAAAAAAACAAAGAATTGTGCTTCAGCCTTTTCGGACAGAGTGTCCCAAATAAACCAGATTTTATTGATAAAAGCAGCACAGCATATGATCATTGAATATTTCTCAAGTCCCGCGAAAAGAATTTTAATCTATCTAGGACATCCCAATTTTAATAATTTGTATCAAAGAAAGTACCATTCATTTTTTAGTCACGATGATACATATGCTGCTTTTCACATTAAAATCTGGCTTATTTGGGACACTCTGTCCGAAAAGGCTCAGGCACAATTCTTTGTTTTTTTATGCATTCCGATTCAGTTGTTCATCTACTTATGCTGTCACGTGCTGTTTTTGACCCAAGTTGAAGTTTTGTAGGATTAAGGGCCGAATCGTCAGTCGGAGCCGTTTTTTCAATTCCTTCATCCTTAAGAAATATAATTGTTCTTGGACTTTTTAATCGATACGCATGTCTGAATTTGCCTCTCCACAAAGTAAAAAACAATGTACTACCATACTAGAGCCGATTTAAAAGACAAAAAATTAGTAAAGTAGGTTCATTTTCAAATTTCGGCTTCCAAACTTTCTCATCTTCTTTACATGAGAACTAAAGAGCTTTTGAGATTTTGATTATTTATTTAGCAATCTCTGCACTTTCTAAATGAATAATACAGTCCCGCATTTCCTCCACCAATCACATTTCAAGGGATATTTGCATAGAATCTGACTATTGTCTAAACTTTTGCAACAATGTAAAAAAATGTCTTTTGTAATATCCAACATTTGATTCCAGTTATAGCTTTAAGAACTCCAGACACGTATTTGGGACCATATTGTGTATTTGCAGTAGAAATTTGAAAGCATTTCGTTGAATAGTTTTATTTTTATTCACATATTTGCATTTTGTCTAAACTTTTGAATCGCAGTGTATTGTTTGTTAAGAAGAATAAGATTAAAATACGTTGTATAATTCAAACAAAATGAAAATACCCCCCGCCCCTCCCCCAAGCTTTTGTCAACTCAAATAATAATGTTTCTGTCTTTTGCTTTCACTTTTTCAAAGCTAGAAACAAAGTTTTAAAGAACATCATCACAGATAAAATATCACATATACACAGAGATATATGTGTATGGCCTGCATTTTCAAAGAAAATCAATACTTTAAAAAGGTGTATGTATAAGGAGTCCAGGGGACAAGGAACCCTCCCAAAGTTCTTCAAAATTATAGGTAATAAGTAATTATTATAGGAAATTTTTGTAATGCCTGATTTTAGTGCAAAATGATGCTCAGAATTCAAATACGGAAGCAGTTTTACTGCATCATTCACAGGTTTTTTGTAACATTCAATTGAAGTTTGAAAGAAATTTGGATATTCACATGCCTGATTAATACTAAAATACTGATCAAAAACTCAGCTATTGTTTATTTCTTTCTGTATTTGACATCAAGCACATCCCTTTTAAGAATATAGCATTAATCAGCAAAAATTTATTCACTTAGACAATGGGAGCGGCGTCCCCATAGATGCATTTCTTTAGCTTTACACCAATAATACATGGAAATTCTGGTTTGAAGTATTCAAATTTAGCATTAGTGGCCATACAAAGTGTTGGAAAAGGCCTTATTTAGTATGAAGGGCTAGTAGAATAGCAGGTCTTGTCTTTTTAGTTTTCTTGCCATTGCTATTCCATTCACTGATGAGAAAACAACATTGTGTAAAATGCAACAGTTAATAAAATTTGTTCAATTTAATTTTAGGCCAGAAATAATCGTCCCATGATATGTGTTGTCCTGAATTTTATCTTAAAAAAGTTATGAATCTCCAAGTGTTTCCTTAATTTTGACTAAATATGTTTGTAGTACAAAAGACAACGTGCAACACTTATGTAATAGTATTGTTTTCAACTAGTTTCAAAAGAGTATATGACAAGTTTATTTGTTGTTAAAATACCAACATATTCATTAGAGTTAATACTATTACGATGAACTGAAGCATTTTCCTTAGAGTAAAAATCTATAAATCCTTTATGTTTGCATTTAAATATAAAAACGTAGAAAATGGTTCAATTCAGGTAGCATATATCACGAAAATTGATGCTATTAAGACTGCCAACCATGTCACTGATGCAGTAACAGCAAGCCTGACTATCTTTCTAACACGTCTTGTCTCTATAACAAGTTTTTAGTTGTTAATTAAGAGTTTTTATCATTACATGGTGTAGGAATACACAGGGAAAAATAAATAACTTAAAACGTATCAATACACAAAAACTTTGAGTGATGGAAGAATTCTGATTAGATATTTGAAATTAGTGTCAAAAATTACTCCAGAAACACTATAAATGTTTCATTTAACAAAGTCTTTTTATCAGTGTTATTTTTGTTCAGAAATTTGAGGACTTTTGGATTAAACGTAAACTTATACATATAATCGGGAAATTTTAAACAATTCAGCACCTAATCATTTAAAGGGTTTTAAATAGGGATGCATCGATTAATCGGCAGTGCCGATTAATCGGCCATAATCGGCCACTTTGCCGATTAATAATAATCGGCAAAATCGGGCCGATTAATTGGCTGAAAAATATTTGTCAGATATTATTCTTTAAAGTATACTTTCACTAGGAAACTATGATGAATAATTTTATTAACAGTAATAATAATCCTCACAGTTGATATAAAGATTTTTTAAAATTAATTCTCCTACTTTGAATAAATATACATAGACAATGATGCAATATTTTTCATGTGGCGATAGTTTTCTCCTTAGCACAGTG